>CAUYLG010025317.1:0-59332 GCA_963573385.1 Cacajao melanocephalus
TCTCAAAAAAAAAAAAAAAAAAAAAAAAAGGCCGGGCACAGTGGCTCATTCCTGTAATCCCTGCACTTTAGGAGGCTGAGAAGGGGGAGGGGGGATCACTTGAGGTCAAGAGTTCAAGACCAGCCCGGCCAACATGGTGAAACCCCCTCAAAAATACAAAAATTAGCCAGGCATGATGGCAGGAGCCTAAATCCCAGCTACTCAGGAGGCTGAGGCACGAGAATCACTTGAAGTCAGGAGGCAGAGGTTGCAGTGAGTTGAGATCGTGCCACTGCATTCTGGCCTGAGTAACAGGGCAAGACTCTTTCTCAAAAAATAAATAAATAGTACAGCAGCTAAGAGACCACAGTCATAGTTTAAGACATACTTTAAGTTTTGGAATTACTTCTTACTTCACCTAGGATGAGTAATAACTGATGTCAGAAATTCGGCAAAGAATGGATTTCATTCATTTGGGAAGGAAGCCTCATATAAAGGAATATAAAACATTAGATGACTATGATTTCTCTGTCATTTGATGAATATATCTAATCTTAGAATACTTAAAACATTTTAAATTAAATTTGCTATAATAAATACCTTAAATAGAAATTTCAGGCCTATTTTTTTTCTCCTGAGAAAAATTACCATATTCCCAGCAGATAAAGCAAAATAAAAAATTATAACCTTTATAGTTCCTATCTGCTTTAGGGTTAGCAAATTCTTTTAACTATAAGAAGTAATTCTGAATCATAAACATCAGTTTAATTCTGAAATGGGGCTCAACAGGTAGAGAAAAGATGCACTGGTTTTAAAAATATGAACTTTTAAATGTAAAATCTAAATTTCACATTTATACTATGAATTGGTAATATGAATGGATTATGTTGAAAATCACATATTAGATAAACATTAGCTAGGAGGTAAGGTCTTGTTCACGACAGGTTAAAAATAGTATTCTAGTCCACTCTGCAAGCTGAGTGGAAAAGAGGACAGGCCCGCTTTGGTCACTGGGTACCTTGGCTCGAGGGTTGAATATCAGTCCCCTATGCAGGGCAAAGGCAACACGCTTCACAAGCTCCTTCCTTATTCCATCTTCCAGCAACTGCTTTGGATCCACCTAAGTGCCAATCAAAAGTATTAAATGATATTTATGAAAAACTCAGTCCTGATGAAATCCAGAAGAAAGATGGCTTCCAGAATCTGCAGGGGAACACTTTCCTACCTCCTCACAAATAATTTGAAATTTTTTCCTTTCCTGCCCCTATGATCTTGCACAGCTTGGATGGAATTATTAAACCTGTCACTTTTTTAGGACTCTGTTTATCTTAGCAAAGTTCATGACGATAATTTGACGACATGGCATTTCAAAGATGGTGAACAAGGAAAGTTTTAAATGGCCTCACATTCTAATTAATGCATTAAGAGTAAAAAGTGCCCTTTCTTATCAGCAGGAGGAGGGGCGGGATGAAGGACCTCCAGTTAAATTTATAGATGCACGGTCTCCCTCCAGATTTTATTTCACGGCACCCTATATCCATGTGAGCAAACTCAGATTTGAGGTTGGATCACTCTGTAAATGGAGTAATTCTCTTTTCTTTCAGCATTCTTGGAATGCTGCTTGTAATTAGGAAGATAAAATAGGAAAGCAAATCTGCTATCTAACCCTATAAGCTTTTTATCTTTTTAATTTTGCTAATTATTCTATAACGAAAAAGCTTTTGTTATTCCTTAAAAAAGTCTCTTATCAGATCCATAAAACACCAAATGGCCTTTATATACTCCCTTGAATTCCCTAAGACTTGTTTCTTTTACTTTTAATTTGTAAAGAACCATTATTTTAAAAAGTCATAAAGGCAATTAATGGGTTCCATCTGGTTTTGATTATATTTAAATTTCAAATAAGACAACTGCAGTGGGAGTTGCAAAAACACAAAATCCAGAGAAACACATTAAGTTACATCAAGACCATTCAATCTAAGCTATGTCAAGACCATTCAATCAGGGAAATCCAGACTGTGGACCAACTAAAGGCGAAAAGGCCCTATGTTCTTCAACAGATGAGTTACAGGGAAAGAAAGGAAAGGAGGAGAAATCTGTAGATTAAAAAAAGACTTAAAAGACATATTTTTTTCAAATGGGCAAGTCTAAGCTATAGTCTAGAAATTAATGACATATAGTTTCATTGGATAATAAAACTATACACAGGAGGATTAAGATCAGCTCAGGGTGCATGAGGGGGCTTTCAGGAGTGGGGCTGGCTAAATCCTATTTCTCGACTTAGGTGGTAGTTAGAATGACAGGTGTTTATCTTGTAATAATCCAACAGGCTACATCATTCTTTCTCTAGTTTTCAGCATCTGTGCTTTACTATGCAATAAAAAGGTAAATTATAAGGATATAATCAATGAGTACAGAATCAAAGAAGTATCATGAAGCTTTCAAAGAAATATTCCTTATAAGAACAGATTTAGTGAAAGAGTTCAGTGCCTTCATGAATCTAAGGATCTCATGTGGGTCCTCTAATCCTTCCCGGATTCTCACTCATCTGTGGAAGTGTTCACAGCTAAGAGAAAGCCATCTTCACACA
Source organism: Cacajao melanocephalus (assembly GCA_963573385.1). Taxonomy (NCBI): domain Eukaryota; kingdom Metazoa; phylum Chordata; class Mammalia; order Primates; family Pitheciidae; genus Cacajao; species Cacajao melanocephalus. The sequence continues at coordinate 2,570 of CAUYLG010025317.1, forward strand.
GCCCCTTCCTCACATTTCTATTCCCTTCCCCTGAAGTCACAACAGTAACTGTTTTCATATGGATCATCCAGACCTTTCTTTATTCATTTATATACATAAATATTAATCCTTAAACATATATTTAATTTCAAAAATCTAAATGGGATCATATACATATATATGTACAGAGACACATGCAGGTATATCACACACATATATACTATACATATACACACAGACACATGAATATATATCACACACATTTATATATATATAAAATCTGTGTGTGTGTATATATATATATATGTTGTTCTGTAATTTGCTTTTTTCATTTTCCATCTTGGAGATTTCCTAGTGGTAAATTCTTTTGTAGACCAATCCACAGTATGAATGCACCATGGTATACTTAACTATTCCCCTACTGATCGATGTTTAGAATACTTGACTTACAATGGGGTTGCATTCCAATAAACTCATCGTAAGTCAAAAATATCAGAAGTCAAAGATGAATTGAATATACCTAATGTACCAAATATCAGAGTTCAGCTTAGCCTACCTCAGATGTGCTCAGAACACTTACATTAGCCTATATTTGGGCAATATCATCCAACACAAAGCCTGTTTTATAACAAAGTATTGAATATGTCATGTAATTTATTGAATACTATACTGAAAGTGAAAAACAGTATGAGTATCATCATGAAGTTGAATCATCATAAGTTCAAGGCCATCTCTCTCTCTCTCTCTCTCTCTCTATATATATACATATATATATATATATTTTTTTTGCTGCCCCTAACAATGAATGCTTATGCATATATCTCACTTGTTTTCAACCAAAGAGAACCTACACTTTTTTTTAAAAGTGTTTGAAATACAGCCTCAACATTCGGAGGTTAAAGATCAGTGAGGGCCACAGGATTCCTTTCAAAAGCCCTTAGTTATTGTTGGTAGACTAGCAGAGAAAGTCTACTGGGTTGAATGGAGTTGGTCAGTAGGATATTCCTTCTGCTGTTGTCATCTGAAAGATTGTGGGAAAAGATTAATATTTTACCAAGCACTCTTTCTTTTGATAACTATTGTTAATTACCTGTATTAGGTTTTATTACATCCTTCCTATACTGGTCACTTTGCAGTCCTAGGATTTATCATCCTATATGTAAGAAGTGAGTAAAATGCATGTACATTCTCTGCACATCAACTGAATTAACCTGGCATCAGGCCTAAAGCATGTTTAGCAAATTCTATTCATATTCTAGGAACTACAATGTTACTTATTTGAGCATACTTCCAGAAAACACATACCAAAGTTCCATTTAGGTTCATTTCCTCTATTTTCTGTGATTTTAATAACACAAATGTTAATACAGCAATTAGAAATGTTTAGATTCTACTGGTGTCAGATAAATAGAAAAATAAAGAAAAGAAAGTACCATAAACTGTATGAATGGGCCCATCACTAGTCACCATAGCATTCCACATTAAAAAAGCAACGAGATACCACTTTATACTTCTTGGGAGAGCAAAAACTAGAAAGTGGATAATATCAAGTATTGGCAAAGATATAAGCAGATACACAGTCATTTCAGAAGGTAATCTGGGAGTATTGAAACAAATTAAGTACAAATGGGCCTTAAGTCCCAATGGCCTTCTGATATTTTCTTTTTTTGAGGCGGAGTCTTGCTCTGTCACCCAGACTGGAGTGCAATGGCACGAATTCTGCTCACTGCAACCTCTGCCTCCCAGGTTCAAGCGATTTTCTCTGTCTCAGCCTCCTGAGTAGCTGGGGTTACAGGTGTCTGCCACTATGCCTAGCTAATTTTTGTATGTTTAGTAGAGACAGGGTTTCACCATGTTAGTCAGGCTGGTCTGGAACTCCAGACCTCAGGTGATCTGCCCACCTCAGCCTCCCAAAGTGCTGGGATTATAGGCATGAGCCACCGCACCCAGCCACCTTCTGATATTTTCAACGTGTGTTAGGATGTAACACCATTGGAAGTCAAAGAACATGTGAAACATCCATCAGTAGGGGAATGGTTAAATATACCATGGTGTATTTGTACTATGGATTGGTCTGCAGCCACTCGAAAAGAATGTAGATTTCAGCGGAATTCTTGCACAGGTCTGGAGCGGGGATGGATGCTCATCATGACATTGGTTGTGATAATCGGGGGGCATAGGTGCCTATCCCAAGCCGGGTGGTTAGGAACAACGTGGAATTCTGCGCAGCAGTAAAAAGTAACCTACTATCTGACCTATAGCAATATAAATAAATTACAAAAGCAATAACCAGTAAGAGAAGTTGGAAAAAGAATGAGATTTACAGCACCATATAATTGAGGTAAATCAAAAGCACATCCACACATCAAATAATGCCATCTGCTAAAAATAAGAATACCTGCATATTTAGGAACATTTACCAAACACACATAGTTGGTGCCACGGGTAATGGAAATGGAAGCAGGGACCAGGAGAAGAAGAAAACAAACAAACAAACAAACGAAAGATGAGAGGAGCTTGCATGCCCCAGTGACGACAGTGGTCTGTGAAAAGAGGGGTATGATTATGTTAGCTCTCTGTACCTGGGGTATGAAATAAAAATAAAGGAAGGAAAAGAGAGAAAGAAGAAATCAATTTTTGCCTAAGGAAATTGAATTTTTGTTTTTTTGCTTTTCCCAAAATTCAATAAAATATATTTTTCTTAGATTTAAACAACTCTTTGGTAAAACAGTAATAGCACCACACATTTTCTGCAGAACTGCAAGGTAAAGAAATTCCCACTGCCCTCAAGTATTAAGAGAAATACAAATTACAATGCTTTCTCTTCCTCCATCAATAAGTGAGTAAAATGGGCCGGGCACAGTGGCTCACACCTATAATCCCAGCACTTTAAAAGGCCAAGGCGGGCGGATCATTCGAGGTCAGGAGTTTGAGACCAGCCTGGCCAACATGGTGAAACCTGTCTCTACTAAAAATACAAAAATTAGCCCGGTGTGGTGTTGCGTGCCTGTAGTACCAGCTACTTGGGAGGCTGAGGCATGAGAATCATTTGAACCCGGGAGATGGAGGTTGCAGTGAGCCGAGATCGCATCACTGCACTCCAGCCTGGGCAAGAGAGAACTCTGTCTCAAAAAATAAAATAAGTAAAATAAATGAATAAAATGAAGACCAAAATTGGAATGTGAAATAGCAAGATGATGTCACTCCCTTTTCCACACACGATAATTACCACAAAAATCCAAACAGAGTCATGGTACGAGGCCACACTGACTAACAAAACTGTTACCTTGATGATGCCAACCAAAGTCGTTTTCATCATTAAGATGCCTTCAGTAAAAATGGAAATAGCATGAGTAAGCTTGGCAACCTTTAACAAAGAAAAAGAGGTATGAAAAGTACTTCAGATAAAAGACCCATCACTTCTGGGAAATCGGAAATCATTGGCTAATAGTCCTGGAATGGGCAAAGATAACAGGAAATGAACCTGTAGCTTTAGGATACCTGTGTCCACATGTTCTGGACAGAAATGTGGCTTTTATGCCCACTGTTAGACATATTGGGTAACTGAGTCAGAAGACATCAGTTCATTCTTTCACATTTGACAAAGCATTTCTTCTTTAGGCTTCATTTTCGCATGTCTAAAATTTAAGGCAGAACTCAATGATCTAGATTGGCCCTTCCGGCTAGAAAAGACTATGAGACTGAGAAGGCAACCTCCCCTTCACTATTTGCCAGCTACATCAGCAGATATTCATATGGTAGACAGGTGCTAGCTATATTGTTCAATCAGAATAAATGTGGAAATATCAAGTTTGATAATCTAAGTCCCTGACATACTTCTTGAACTTGTGTCAGAATGGGAAATTAACACTGTACATCATATTTTCTATTTTCACTTGATTTTACTTTTGATGTCTTTAAATTATAAGCTCAGGGAGAAAAAAACCAGAGGTGTTTGGTAAGAATAACCTCTGAGGCTGCTGAACTATTACTGAATGAGCTTAAAATCCACCCACAGGAAACAGTTAACGGAATATAGATTATTTTGAGCTGCTCAAAAAGCAGGAACATGAATATGAAAAGTCAGGTAATCTAGCTCAAAGAGAACAAGGGCTGCTTTACCAAGACTATTCTAGAAAAAAGTGACCAGCTGAATGAGCTCCATTTCCCCTGAGCATACTGAGGCAAACAAGGCCTTAAATGACACCAGGAAAATATCAAGAATAAAAGGTATGATTCTACTAAAATCGTAAACCATGTTTATCATTGCGAATGTGAGAAAACAAGTCAGAATTGGTCTGGTGGTCCTCAGCATATGGCAGGTGACACAGGCCTGTGATATTTCATGACTGTTAGTTTTTAATATGAAAAGGCAGAAGTCAGAGGGACATCGCACCTCGTATCGTGGGCCCAGCTGGGCATAGTCCCTCAGCTTGTCTTTGTCCAGGCGGGTAGGCACTTCAATAATATCGTGGGTCTGAAGCTTTATGATCTTTAGAAGAGATGTAAACATGCTTTCTGGGATGATCTGCAAAACCTTCAATGAAAAGGAAAGGAGGAAACACAGTGAATACCCGTTTTACTTTTCTTGGCTGACAAATATTAGGATAACAGTAAACAGCAATTTGTCTGTAAAGGGGATGCTGAAAAACTTAAAAGAGCTGTTTTAATAACTGCTAGCAGGCACAGGGCTCTATTCCTTTAAACGTTAGTTGCTTACAGAATATAGAGCTAATTCTAAAATGCTGCAAAAGACTGTATCATTTCCAGGTTACAGATGTTAAAAAGATGGAGGTTCAAAAACGTTAAGTAACATCACTATAGAGGACTTAGCTAGTATGCAACGCCGGTAAATTTTGAATTTAGACCTGTCTGGCTCCATGTTCTATAAGAAGTTACTAAAATGAGGATCAAAATTCCCATGAAAACCTGAATTGTGCTCTGACCAGGAGATGTTGGATCTAGATGTGGCTCTGCGATTTAGAAGAAACCATTATAATTTCTGCTTCTACATCTAAAAAATTGAGGTGAATACCACCAACATTTAAAACACAGAAATAAAAGTTCCTGGCAAGTAAAAACAGCTGTACATCCACAGCAGCCATCAGAATAAGTTTATTTTTAGGTGTTGCAAATTTCGGGAATCAAATTCTAAACAGGAAAAGAGACATGAATGTACTTTTGGGGGCCTAAGCATACTTTTGTATTTAAAACAACAGTTATCTGGTAAGAGTAAATACCACCCTGATGCATTTCTTACTTTTCTCACATAGGATACCAACTCTCCAGAATAGTACTGCGACACGCTGAGCAGATCAGGGCTATTTGCCTGATTAATACGAAGAAGGGGCAGATCCAGGGCAGAGGCAAGCTGGAAGAAAAATGAGGTATATCTGTTTCTCTGTTTCAGAAAGAGTACTAGAAATCTTTCTTTCCAGAGAATGTAACAGACAACAAAACTTTTGAGCTTTACCCAACAGAGGGCAACAACCACCAAATCTCATCCGTATCATTAATAGTTTCTGACAATATACTTTTTTAAAAACTCTAGTTAAACTGTGATGGCAGTGGTTATTTATTTATTTATTTATTTGAGATGGAGTCTCGCTCTGTCGCCTGCGCAGGTTGGAGCGCAGTGGCGCAATCTCAGCTCACTGCAACCTCCACCTCCTGGGTTCAAGCGTTTCTCTTGCCTCAGCCTCCTGAGTAGCTGGGACTACAGGTGCACACCACCACAACCAGGTAATTTTTGTATTTTTAATGGAGACCATGTTGGTAAGGCCGGTCTCAAACTCCTGACCTCGTGACCCGCCCGCCTTCGCCTCCCAAAGTGCTGGAATTACAGGCGTAGCCCACCATGCCTGGCTGGCAGTGGTTCTTAAACTGTGCTCCCTGGACCAGTAGCTTTAGCATGACCTGCGAACTTGTTAGACATGTAAATTATTGGGCCCCACTCCACACTGACGTAGTCAGACGCCCTGGCGGTGGGGCCCAGCAATCTGTGTTACAACCAGCCCTGCAGGTGATTCTGATGCATGCTCAAGTTTCAAAGCCACTGTGCCACAGAGGACAGACACTCCTGTGTGGAAATCAAGACGTTCTGACTGATGCGCTACTGAATCTGTCCAATCTAATAATGCTGTCAAGTCTAAGAAGTGCCATTATTTTCTGTGCCACTCAGAAAAAAACAAAATGCTGACAACTAAACTATTATATACCATCACTTATAAAACCCATCCCCAGTTACAGAAATGTTAATATATGAAAAACAGTGTAGTAGCCAGGCGCAGTGGGGCACACCTGTAATTTAAGCTACTTGGGAGGCTATGGCAGGAGGATCACTTGAGCCTGGGAGTTTGAGACCACCCTGGGCAACACAGTGAAAACCCATCACCCTCACCCCCAACTCCCCCCAAAAAAGGTGCATTTCAGAATTGATATATACGGCACATGGTAGCTCTGTCAGAAGACATTGAGTAGGCCCGGTGTGGTGGCTCACACCTGCAATCCCATCACTTCGAGAGGCTGAGGCAGGAGGATCATTTGAGGTCAGGAGTTTGAGACAAGCCTGACCAACATGGTAAAACCCCGTCTCTACTAAAAATAGTAAAAATTAGCTGGGCATGGTGGCGAATGCCTGTAATTTCAGCTACTCGGGAGGCTGAGGCAGGAGAATTGCTTGAACCTGGGAGGTGGAGGTTGCAGTGAGCCAAGATCATGCCGCTGCACTCCAGCCTGGGCAACAAAGGGAGATTCTATCTTGAAAAAAAAAGAGGGAGAAGACATTGAGTAGATTCTTTGTTCATTTACCATGAACTGAAATTACCACGAGAAAATGGGCTGTGCCTGTTATTCACCACTATTCTCTAACAGTTATTGTAGATATTAATACTAGTTTGTAGCAGAGGCTCAGTAAGAATTTTTGGAATGAATAAGTAAAATAGCTTAATTCATGCCTAGGGAATAAAGGACACAAAGGTCTTGCATTTTTAGTACACAGATAAAACTTGAAAAAAAAAATCTATTCTTCACTTAAAAATAGTATTCCTGAAGACACTCCAACTTATATTATTAATTCAAAACTTTAAATATTTCTAGCATCTTTGATACTATGTTCTCATGGAAAAATTGCTAACAATTTCAGTCTATAAAAATTATTTACCTTCCTAAAAGGACAAAATCCTGGGCTGAATTAATGAATGAGGTATGAATGAAGGCCAATTTTTTCCTAGTGACAGAGAATCTTATTGTTTTTGCTTACCTTTAGGAAGGTAGCTCTGAGTTTAGTAACCATGGATGGATTTACTCTTATGCTTTCTTGCATGATGGATGTGAAACTGTAAAAACAGAAATGGTAAGAAGATGCTCCCAGGGCCTTCCATCAAGGGCAAATGTCAGGCTGTCTACATTACCTGTCAATCAACTGCCAAGCAAAAGAAAGGTCCCCAACGATCTGCATTGTGATCAGAACCTCCTCTTTAATGTTAATAGTTCTGATCATTTGATGAAGAAACTTTCGAGTATCAGCAAGAAACTGACATACTTGCAGATTTGATTCCAACTGGTGGAATTCCTGAACCTGTGTTACAGAAATATACTTCATTTAAAAATCCTGAAAGGACTCTATGGTGCTCATTTGTTCTTGAAAACACTTCAAATAAAGCACACTACTTCTGACAAGTTCTTGATAAAATTTTTATTTCAAATTATAATTTCAGAAATATGTTAGCCAAGCTATTTAAAAAATGCACAAGTTTCTAGGATTAGAAAATGTTCCACTGCTTATTATTCTGTATATCACCAACCAGTGTGTTGGCACTTGTGTATTATTAAGTTCTTTTGATGCACTTTTAAAAACAAAATAATGATTCTACAATGTCTTGAAATTTTAATATATTTAACTCAAGATGCCTGGGTTATATGCCAAAATAAATAAGGCAAATGATAAAAAACATTTGAGATTTACAAAGTTATTTACAATTGTATTGTAGACTAAAAAAAATCCAAAACAAGCAAAGTAGAAATAATACAGGTGTGCAATTATTCTGGAATAAGAAACTTTGGTAGGAATATTTTACTGTGTTGCTGTTTATAGTGACCATCCTAAAAATCTTGCAGAACTAAGAAAAAGCCTGTAAGAAAATCTTCCAAGTGAAAAAAGTATTAATTATATTTCTAAAAACATATAATCATACCATTTGGATAGGGTTATAGATTATGAGTAAAAATTATGTTTTAAATAATAGAGTTGTCTGGGCACACAGTGGCTCATGCCTGTAATCCCAGCACTTTGGGAGGCCAAGGTGGGTGGATCACTTGAGGTCTGGAGTTTGAGACTGGCCTGGCCAACATGGTGAAACCCCGTCTCTACTAAAAATACAAAATTAGCTTGGCGTGGTGGCGGGTGCCTGTAGTCCCAGGTACCTTGGAGGCTGAGGCAGGAGAATCACTGGAACCCAGGAGGCAGAGGCTGCAGTGAGCTGAGATCACACCACTGCACTCCAGCCTGGGCGACAGAACGAGCGAGACTCCTCTCACCAAAAAAAAAAAAAAAAAAAAAGTTTATGGTTATTTTTGTGATGCTTTTAGTTACCATTTAAAATCTAGTTAAATACACAAAATTTAAGAGTGGTGAGGTATAATCTTTTTGGTACAATCATTTTTAGTTGATAGAAAAACAACCATTTTTTCAGAAAAGAAAATATATACCACTGTAGGCATATGATCATTATATAATTATTTTCATTTTTGTGTGTTTTTTTCCCCCAAGGCACACACTTTTTTGCAACCCTAAACATGATATACACATGCAATTTTGGTTTTGCTTTTACCTCCTTATCACAATTTGCCCAATGTTTCTATATTATTTTTATAATTATGTTTCTAAGATTACGTTTCCTCAAGTTAAAATATTGTAATTTTTGCTACCATTCTCTTCATACTGGTCATTTATTTCCCCAAATTTAGGAAACTGAGTGTTACAGGAAACATACTAATTACTGTTGCTTTTATTTCTGATGAAATAGTCTCTTAGATATATTTACAGAACACACAGCTGGGTGGGTCATAAGGTATGATTCATAATCTAAGAATCTTCATTTTAAAACTTTCCTTACCTCCTCCAAAGCTTGTATCAGTTGCACAGTTTTTCTGCCTGCAGCAGTAGAATCATCATAATTCAAAGACAATATTTGCTTTGAGATCTCTCTGAACCAAGCTTGAAGGTTTTCTAGTAATACAGAAATAAGAAAAGATTACTGAAATCCTCGAACTCCTGTAGCTGTGGCTTTGAATTGAATTATATAATCTTTTACAAATTCAGTTCTTCAGAGCTTTTACCATGGGCCTAACACTAGGAATTTTCCAAACAACAAAAGTGCCTGGGGCATGCAACATTGTAGAATAAACTTTCTACATAAATAGCTTAGTCGATAACACTTGGCAGACAAATACTACAGGCCCAAGTACGTGCTATCAAGGGTAAGTGCAAAGGTGGCAGTGGCAGTGGAGAAGAGTCAGAAAGGAACTGAAGGGTGTCCCTAGTTCCCAGGGCGAGTTTTCCGGAGAAGCGAGTATAGGTAAAGATCTGGAGGAAGAAGGGTATACTGTATCTAGATGAGAGGCAGACACAGGCAGAGACATCAGGGCAGATGTCTACAGTACATCTATAGCAATTTCACAGTATAATTAACTTCATCAGAATTCGGTCTGATAATCAAAACGAAAAAGAGCCTATCTTGGAGGGGAAAGAAGAGACTAATATGACAAAAGTGTAAGGTGTGACTGGTGAGTCACAGGGATGTCTGAACAGTTCAGGGGGTGCCATTTGCATTTATGAATCAGCAGACATTTCATACAGTGGAGAAAGAGAAGGGTGTCCACATGCTCTGAGTACCCTCAGTGTGTCAGACAAAGTTCTAAGTATTTTATCTTCACACCAATATACAGAGGTGGAAATTGTTAGCCATTTCCCAGATAAAGAGGCTCAGAGAAACTGAAAATACTATGCAGGGTGACATGGTTACCAAATGGCAGAGCCAGGACTTAACAACTGTCTGTCCAGGTTCAAAAACTCTGTGTTCTTTACCTCACTAAGTTGGTCTCCTAGTTTTTTTTTAATCAATGGGGTGATTTCAAGTTATTAAAAGGACTTAATGACTTATAATCTAAGTTATTTCAAGAATTGGCATGACGAACACTCATAATTTTGTAGATTTTTGTAGGGCTGAGGGGCAGTGATGGAGGAGGAGTAGAAAGAGCATGACATTTCAGGTCTGAGATGAGTGAGACCCTGGCTCTCCACTTTCGTACCTTTGGCAAATGATTACATTTTTTTTTTTTTTTTTTGAGACAGAGTCTCACTCCGTCGTCAGGCACCAGGCTGGAGTGCAGTGGCGTGACCTCGGCTCACCGCAACCTCAAATGATTACATTTTTAAGCCTCAGTTTCCTTATTATAAAATAAGGATTAAGATGTGTATCCTACAGGGTTGTAAAGATCAAATGAGAAAAATTTGTGAAAGTATGTCCTAAGCTGTAATAAACTGTGAACAGCCCGAAAAAAATGTAAAATTGTTATTTCATCTCTGAAACAATGTTGGTATTTGTAAGGGCCTAAAAGAAGCGATCACAGAGGTGAATGTACTGATTCTAGACAGCTAACAGGGTCAGATTGTTACATGTGATTGTTTTGCAGGTCACAATATGCTAACCATAATATTCATTCTAGATTTCAGGTTTCATATCACAATATGGTGACCTGCAAAACATGTTTCCAGTTTATATTACATCATTATACATTGGCTGACTTTTCCCTATAGGAACATCAATAACAATTTGGAAATATATTTTTGACCAACCACTCAGCATCAAAGAAATAAACAAAAGCCAAAATACAGTAATCACAAGCTCAGACTGATCAAAAATAATAAATTTTTTAAACAAGAAGCTACACTACCAAGCAATTCTACAGTATAATTAACTTCATCAGAAATCGATCTGATAGTTAAGCATTAAAAAAATAGTTTGTCACTATTCACTAGTCTGAAAAACTTCAGAAAGCCTTTGGGGAGAAGTTAGAAAATTTCTTATTTATAAAAATTTGAAATGGTGCTATAATTTTCCTAAAAATAAAATTTCCTAGAAGAAGTAGGATCAAAATCATTAAAGTAAAACTTGAGCTGTGTTTTTTTCCAAAAATAGTCTGCAGTACCCTCTTCTGCCACTAGATAGCAGGTGCATTGGTGAACAAGAACCAGGCAAGATACAGAAGAATTTTAGATATCATCTATGTTAGTAGACTACTGACATTCATGGGTGATTTACCCTTCTTGAGAAGATTATGAGAGTTTTAGATCCTTTCCCCGCTTTTCCCAGATGCACATAAACTGACTCATTAGTTTTGCATACCATGGAGGTGGAGGCCAACTATGACTCTCCAAACTTTTCTATGAACTGGGGTTACCAAAACCCCTTGTTTAGCCTAACATCACATTTCAAAGATAAGATATAAAACCTGAACTCTAGAATGGACATGAACATTGCCCAGGAGAGCAGAAAGCTAGAAGCAGCCAAAACTAACCTTCAGATCTTTATTAGCAACACTAAAGAGGGAATATCATGGGATACAATAATGAGAACATAAAGCCTTTTCCAAGGTTTCAAATAACCTGTGCCTACATTTCAAACATGCCAGTATTTCCTCTTCAGCAATTACCATTTTTCTCCACTCTGGTTAGGGGTTTCACTCCTGAAAAGACATCAGCAAGCTCAGTCATCCGCTCCGAACCCTCTTTCTTGTAATGCTCCCATTTGGTTTGCTTTTCTGAAAGCATTTGCTTGAACATCTGTTGAAGTGACAAAAAAGATGTATTTACTTAAGAGAAAATCCAGACTAGGCAGCTTATAAAGACAGCTTGAGGAATGCCAATTTAAATTTTAAATAAGAAGCTACACTATAAATTAATATTGACCCTGATGTCATCTCCTTATAGAAATTCAGGGACAAAGCCAGACCACCTCTAAAACAGTAGTTCTCACACCAACTGCACATAGGCACCACCAAGAAGGCTTTAAAGTTTCAGAATTCCAAGGCCCACCCCTAAAGCTTCTGGTTCAGGTGGTCTTGAATAGGGCCAGAAATCAGCATTTTTAATATGAGATTAAATTTGTGACCAGTGCTCTGTGATTCTTTCTAGACAACAATGCCTGCAGTTCTAACTTAAATAGTCAGGGACAGTTTGTGTATTACCTTCTCCAATGACTGGGGAATGAACTAAATCACCTACAAAAGTTCTTTGTTTTATCATGTAAGTTTCATTCTGTTTATTTTTATTTATTTATTTATTAGACAAATAATTCTGTTTCTTTGTATTTATTTATTTATTTTTAGCGACAGGGTCTCACTCTGTTGTTGCCCAGGCCAGAGTACAGTGGGGGTGATCATGGCTCACTCAACCTTGAACTCCTGGGCTCAAGTGATCCTCCTGCCTTACCCTCTCAAGTAGCTAGGGCTATGGGCATGCACCACTATGCCTGGGTAATTTTCTTCTTATTATTTTTTGCAGGGATGGGGGTCTTGCTATGTTGCCCAGGCTGGTCTCAAACTCTTGGTCTCAAGTGATCCTCCCTCCTTGGTCTCCCACAGTGTTGGGATTACAGGCATGAGCCAACGTACTACCTTAATTCTGTTTAATTCACTCCTTCATAAAATTTAAATGCTACAAAGTCTTGGGCAGAGAAGAAAAGGGTATAACTGAGGGCTGGGCTTTTTTTTTTTTTTACCTGAAACAAAATTTAAAAACATACTTATTTCTCACTAAAGGACATGCCATCTCAGACAAGGGTAGATGGTTCATTACACTAGGCTCTTACAAGGTAAACAGGTATGAAACACTGATTTCTCGCTTAAGAAATTCCTCACTTGCCAGCATCATAATGAATCTTGAAAAGCTGAGTGATGGGATAGAGAGACTCCATTTGCAGGTGGAGAATCAGGGCTGTGTGGAATTTTGTGGGGCCTGTGGAGGAAGAATCTGAGTGATCTAGAAAATGACTAATCAATAAAATAATGAGGAAGAAGATGAGGAATAATGGAATTATTTATAGAGTCTACCCTAACTTTCTGAGTGCCTCAGATCAATCAATGCCATTTGACAAGGGCAAAGCAATGACATAAAAGCAACCGGAGGCCTTTGTAAGAGGCTACATGGCATCCAGCCCCTCCCAACATGCATTCACATGAACTCGCAGGCTTCACATCTTACAGGATGGAATTTGGGATAGGGGATGGTCCCTGAATTAGAAAATGTACTGTCATATAAAGATTAGAAGAAACACAGGTCCAATTACTCTGTCTATAGGAGACTCAGAAAGTGATTCTATAAACAGTGCAGGATGGGAAGCAGAAGAGAGAGGAAGCATGGGTTAAAGAACCAACCTGAAGGCCAGGCACAGTGGCTCATTCCTGCAACCCCAGCACTTTGGCAGGCTGAGGTGGGAGGATCACGGGAGGTCAGGAGTTCAAGACTAGCCTGGCCAACATGGTGAAATCCTGTCTCTACAAAAATTAGCCAAGCGTGGTGACAGGCGCCTGTAATCCCAGCTACTCAGGAGGCTGAGACAGGAGAATTGCTTAAATCTGGGAGGTAGAGGCTGCAGTGAGTAAAAATCACACCACTGCACTCCAGCCCGGGTGAGAGAGTGAGACTCCATCTCAAACAAAACAAAACAAAATGCTGAAATGTCAGAAATTCAAATCTGTCATTTCTTTGCTCAATTTGTATTAAGTATATTTTTTTCTTTTTACCAGAGCTTTCCCAAAGACCTTTAATGAGTTGGTACTCCTTTATGCTGTCTTGTTTCCTGTCTACCTGAATAGACAGAAGGAAGCTGTCCATTTGGTTTCAACAGATTCCAGAGAATGGACTTATCATTAGAAATGTAGGGTTGGTCAGTCAGACAATGCTGAACTATATACTATCTATAGAACTCGTGGGTCCGTGGGGCTCCAGTTCATGATTCTAACTGGCCTCAGGGTATTTCTTCCTTTTTTTTTTTTTTTGAGACAGAGTATTGTTCTGTCACCCAGGCTAGAAGGTGGCGGCGCGATCTCCGCTCACTACAACCTCTGCCTCCTAGGTTCAAGCAATTCTCCTGCCTCAGCCTCCCAAGTAGCTGGGATTATAGGCACCCGCCACCACACCTGCCACCACACCCAGTTAATTTTTTTATTTTTAGCAGAGACAGGGGTTTCACTATCTTGGCCAGGCTTGTCTTAAACTCCTGACCTCGTGATCCACCTGAGATGGAGTCTTGCTGTCACCCAGGCTGGAGTGCAGTGGGTGATCTCAGCTCACTGCAATCCCTGACCCTGGGTTCAAGTGACTGTCCTGCCTCAGCCTCCTGAGGAGCTTGGATTACAGGCATGCACACTGTGCCCAGCTAATTTTTGTATTTTTAGTTGAGTTGGGGTTTCCCTATGTTGGCCAAACTAGTCTTGATCTCCTGACCTCAGGTGATCCATCCGCCTTGGCCTCCCAAAGTGCTGGGATTACAGGTGTGAGCCACCGCAGTCTGACTGGGCATTTCTTCACTGTGGGCATTTTTTTCACTTGACTCTGAAAGGCCACTTTTGCTTTGACTTGGTTCCTGTTCTTGGATCTTTCCTGGTTTCTCATCTTGGCTTAATCTTTCTTTCTTCCCCTAATATACTGAGAGCTCCTAGATGATAGGGACACTTTGTTCATATTTAAATTTCCAGTACCTAGCAAAGAACAGAGTAGATACTCAATAACTATTTGTTATTCAGAGGGAAATCATTAAAATTATTAATAGATCAAAAAGGAGCAGCATTTACCTGATTTGATAAAATAATACCCAGAAAAATCACTGAAAACACTCAGCACAGGCATTATCATTATGTTAGCAGTTAGCATCTACCTTTTCTGAGCTACTTAATGGGGAATATAGTGTCCTCAGACACCTAGAAAATAAACATCTAGTATTCCACTAACCAAACAAGCAAAAGGAGGATCTGTTCTGAACGGGTGTAAATATCCAATCTATTCCTGGCCCACCTGATCCAAACCCCCAGGGTTACTGGTTATAAAACCTGGGTATTCCCAGGTACCTATCATTTTTATTATGCTCATATAAGCTTCTTTGGAGGTTAAGACTAACGTCAGCATTTCCTTCAGTGAACTCAGATGCCTTAAAGTCCTCAAGATGACCTTGTACAAATGCAAATTGCCCATCCCACTTAATCCTTTTCCAGTAGGCTCTCACGGTTCTTACAATAAAGACCAAAGTCCTACAGGGCCTAGTATGGGCTGGCTCCTGCCTACCTTTCAGCCTCCTTTCACACTACCTTTCTCTCCCTCTCTCCCCTCCAGCCAACTGGTCTTTCAGGTCTTTGAATTGTTTATGCACCTCCTCACCCAAGAAGACTTGATATTCTTCTTCTCACTGGAATGTTCTTCTGACTGGAATCCCTACCTTTGTCTACCTAACACTAACAGACCCCTTCTCCAGGTCCTTTGGAGATCTCTTGCTTTTATTCTCATGGAAGTCTCTCAGGCTGCAACAGTATACTTTATTTTAGGTACTTGGAGAACTACATTCCTTTCCTTCAGAGCAAATATCTGAGTTTGTATTTACATTTTTATTAGTGTGATTCTTTTTTTTGAGAGAGGGTCTCACTCTGTTGCCCAGGCCAGAATGCAGTGGTGCGACCTTGGCTCACTGTAACCTCTGCCTCCCTGGTTCAAGCGATTCTCATGCCTCAGCCTCCCCAGTAGCTGAGACTCCAGGCGTGCGCCACCACACCCAGGTAATTTTTGTATTTTTAGTGGAGACGAGGTTTTCACATGTTGGCCAGGCTGGTCTGGACCTCCTGACCTCAGGTGATGTACCTGCCTTGGCCTCCCAAAGTTGTGGGATTACAGGCATGAGCCGCTGCACTTGGCCTAGTATGAGTTTTTGATTAATGTTTATATTCCTCCTTAGGCTATAACCTCTATGATCTCATGTACCTTTCCCCATCACTGTACCCCCAGCGAAAGGAGGTATTACATGCTTGTTAAATGTTTGTATCTGTCCTTTTACTATAAGAACTATCTCAACAGCTGAAATCTGTACCTTGAATCAGAGATGGAGCAAGCAACCCTAGTCTTTTTTAAAAAATATTTTTAAGGATAAAAAAGCTAAGACTGTGGTGATATTCATTCAAATATTTTTACCTCTTTGAGTATAAACTCAAACTGTGCAGTATCCAATAGCAACTGGAAGAGGATCCTGGGATTGTACCGAGAGTCTGTTAGAATCTGGTCCTTGATTTGACGAAGGCGTTTGTTGTTTGGGTCACAGGCTAGAAACAGGAAACGTGTTACATGCTTACAAAATGTGTAGAAAATATCTATAAAAATAAGATAAATTCTTAAAATACTTTCCTTTATTTTAAGCATTTAAAAAGTATATAAATAAGCAAAATGTATATCAATAAAAGATAGTGAAATATAGTACATCTATGCAATGGAGTACAATTAAACTGTTAAATGGTAACTGAATCTGACGTGGAGTATCATCCTTGAAAGATTGCTAAATGAAAAAAAAAAAAAAAAAACAAGCTGCAAAACAGTGTTTCCAAATTTTGTGAGCTTTCCGCAGTTTGTTTACAGCAACTGCCCAAAATGAATGGGGGCAGTCTTCTTGTACCACTTCATAGGTGGGTGGCTTCCTCATGTTCTGTCTGTTTGGCGTTGCTTTTGCTTTAGGCATTGATCCCTGCCATTCAGTTGCGGCCTGCTATCCCTAGAGAGGCCTCTTTGCAAGGCTGGCTCTTGGCTGGCATCTGGGAACTTGAATTTCATGAAGAACTGCCATCATTTTGAGAACTCAGAAGATCAGCTCACTAAGCCTTAACTGTTTGTACAAACATGCTTTCCTTCTGGAAGTCTGGAATTTTGGTACATGCTGGGCAGAGGCTACCTAGGTGAGAAGCCCCCAATAAAAATTGAAGGAAGCTGAGTCTCCTGCCTTCCTAGTCCTCCCGCCATCAACATCTCAGATGTCTGGCAGATATAGAACAATGTCGTATATGTCATGGGTGGTTTTGGTGCTTTAGTTATGATAAAGCCTGTGGAAGGTCATTTTATATGCTGATTTCTAAGTTACTCCATCAGGAGGAAACTCATGACAACCTGGAAAAGAGGCTCAAGTTTTCATGGGAAACTGCAGAGTTCTGATTTTTCATGAGTTCTCCAGAATTATCTGGGAAGAAATATATTGGAATTGGTGACAATGATTACACAAAGAGAAAATTTTCAGCTCCATACTGACCTAACTAAACACAAATCAAACAAACTCAGGAGTTTCACTTGCCTTTATATTAATTTTAATTCAACTAGAAGCCTTCTGATTTTAATCTGCTTTCTCATTTGCATAGAGAATGTAAGTACCCAGTTGTTGGACAAACACTCTATATTCCTCAATGTGTTTTAAGATTTAGCTACTTCATATAAACCAGGAGCTTCTCGTGTTCCCAGGGCCTGACCATCTCTTTCAGATCTGACCCTTGAGGATTCATACCCAGAGAACTGCAGAATCATCAGAATTTTCAGGTCAAATTTCAGTAGCCAGCCAGCCTTTCTCATCTAATATTTCCTAAAAGAATGTTTCTTCACAAGGTTCTGTACAAGCATCCTATGCCTGGGAAATGCCTCCAGCAACTCAACAGGAGGCAATCTGAGAATATGTCTGCCTTTCTGTACAGCATGAATAAAATTCCATAAAAGTTAACTAAGCAGTTACTTTTCCTACATGTGACTCACAATCAGATAGGCCAATCATTTGTTTCTGATAAAAAATGACCCTGGGCTGGGCATATGTGGCTCATGCCTGTAATCCCAGCATTTTGGGAGGCCGAGGCAGACAGATCACCTGAGGTCAGGAGTTCGAAACCAGCCTGATCAACATGGAGAAACCCTGTCTCTACTAAAAATACAAAATTAGCAGGGCACGGTGGTGCATGCCTGTAATCCCAGCCTGTAATCTCTACTTGGGAGGCTGAGGCAGGAGAATCACTTGAACCAGGGAGGCGAAGGTTGCAGTGAGCCAAGATTGCGCCATTGCACTCTAGCCTGGGCAATAAGAGCGAAACTCCGTCTAAAAAAAAAGAAAAACAAAAAACTATGACCATGTGCAATGCAATCAGGTCAGGCAATTGCCAGGCACAAAAATGAAAGACAAATGTGGCTGAAGATAAACCACAGACTTCTGGCATGCCAAGGTTGTCCCTGGCGTGGGTGCAAATTCAGGAAACTACTGGCTTTCCGAACATAGGCAGGGCTGTCAGGCAGAGTCATGCGGAAGATGAAGATCAGGCTGAGTCACTAGAAAACCCCAGTTGGTTTTATGACAAGATAAAGTGAGGGCTTGAGTTGTTTATATGCTTGTGAATGTAAGACTTTTGGTAAAGAAGATTAAAAGCTGAGTCAATGCAGTAAAATCCTCAAATTAGAACTGGAGTTTATGTAAAAAATAAACTCAACTAATTAAAAACAGATTCAGTGATTAAAAACTTCAGCCATGGTATTCATACTGTGGGTAAATTATAAATGGATATAGGCCAACAAACATTTGATCAAACAAACTGGAAAGCACCTCTGAGGATAAAGGTTTAAGAAGCTGGAGAGAAGGCTGAGAGGAAACTCCACACATTTTCAAATATACGAAGGATGAGGAAGTCCAACTGCTGTTTTCGCTGTGGACCACCCATAGGAAGTGGAAACAGACGGTAGCTAGAGGGACTGTGAAGTCATCTTGGCTGAAAGAGCTGTGAGACAGGGGCTGCTATGTTACAAAAGGAGGCTACAGAGGAATCTGGTGTGCACAGTTTTTTAAAGAGACACAGTCTTATCTGAAAGAACAAAGAGTGCTGCACGCACTGCCTGTCTCAGAGTTGGTCCTCAAGGAAAGTTCGTTGGGTGAAAAACAAAAAGTAGAGGGCTTCATGGGCCTGCTGAATGACAACCTCTTAGGGGTTGGGGTATACAGCTTTGGATGAGGGAATGCACTGGTTAATTAGTGTTGATCCAGCATTTACTAAGAATAAGAAACTGTGCCAGCCCTGAACAAGCTCAGAGATGTTAGTTCAACTTATTTTTCTACCATTAAACCAAAGGTTCAGGTGTTTCTCACAATCTGAATTTGATGGTCAAACTGTGTGGATAGAAGGTCTCGGGACCATGACCCATAAAAGGCTAAGACCCAATATACCTTAAATAAGCACTCTGGTCCAGCCAGGTCATCAACTCAGTGGGCCCATACATTTCTCTGCATTTCCAAATTCGTAACACTTATTCCATCATTTCTGTAGTCTAGAATTTCTTCTGCTTTTTGCTTTAAAACCTCAACACAGGCCTGGTTGGCTCGTGATTCCTCTATGGGGTTTTCCTGACCTCCTCTGCTCCCCTAACCCAAGCTATGTTTCCCTCTCTGCTCTGGACTCAAATCACACCAACTGTCTGACACACCTGGTATCTGTTTACTGCCTTGGGCCTTGGATTAGTTTCCTATTGCGGCTCTAACAACTACCATAAACTCTGTGTCTTAAAACAACACGGATTTATTCTCTTATCATCCTAGAAGTGACAAATCTGAGATGGGCTCACTGGGCTAAAATCAAAGTGTTGGCTGGGCTGGGCTCCTTCTGGAGGCTCTAGGGGAAAAATCTGTTGTCTTGTGTTTTCAGCCACTATAGGTTGCCTGTATTCCTTGGCTTGTGGCCCCTTCCATCTTTAACACCAGCAATAAAGGCTGCCTTCCATCTTTAACACCAGGAATAAAGGCTGCCTGTATTCCTTGGCTTGTGGCCCCTTCCATCTTTAACACCAGCAATAGCCAGTAAAGTTTTTTGTCACAGTGCATCTCTCTGGTTCTGACACTTCTGCCTCCCTCTTCCTGATTTAAGGACTCCTATTTACATGCTGGGCATGGTGGCTCAGGCCTGTAATCCTAGTACTTTGGGAGGCTAAGGTGGATAGACTGCTTGGGCTCAGGAGTTTGAGACCACCCTGGCTAACACAGTGAAATACTGTCTCTACAAAAAATACAGAAAAGTTAGCTAGGTGTGGTGGCACACGCCTACAGTCCCAGCTGCTTGGGGGGCTGAGGCGGGAGTATCACTTGAACCCAGGAGGTCAGGGTTAAAATGAGCTGAGATTGTGCCACTGCACTCAAACCTGGAGGACTTGAGATCCTGTCTAAAAAAATAATTAAAATTTTTTTTTTTTAAAAAGACTCTTATTTTATTATTATTTTTTGAAATATGGTCTCGCTCTGTTGCTCAAGCTGCAATGCAGTGGCATGATCTTGGCTCACTGCAGCTGCAACCTCCCAGGCTCAAGTGATCTTCCCTCCTCAGCCTCCCGAGTAGCTGGGAATACAGGTGCCTGCCACCATGCTCAGCTAATTTTTTTACTTTTTGTAGAGATGGGGTCTCACTTTTTGTAGAGATGTTACCCAGGCTGGTTCTTAACTCCTGGGCTCAAGCTTTCCTTCTGCCTTGGCCTTCCAAAGTGCTGGGATTACAGGTATGAACCACCACATCCAGCAAGGACCCTTATGATTACACTGAGTCCACCGGGATAATCCAGAAACATCTCCTTACTTTAAGGTCAGCTAATAGGCAACATCAAGCCCCTTTTTTCATGTAATATATCTAACGGTTCAGGGACTAGCGCATGTACATCTTTGGGGGTGGGCTGGAAGGGATTATTCTGCCTACCACAGATGGGCAGTTCTGTTTTTTCATATGTCTACATTTGATCTCCCCAGTCTCATCAGTGACAAGCACCTTGAACATGAGAGCAAAATATCCTCTTATTCCCTAGCACCTAACAGTACCTGACAGGGGAGAGCTTTTCAGGTGTGCTAGTGGCCTATCCAAGTTGACACAAAAATGACTAATTTAAAAAGCAACTTGATTCTCATCCAAGGCCCCTCTCCCTGCTAAACCATTCTGCATCGTGAAGTAGGTCCTGATTCTGAGAGTCTTTATGTGGAGCAATATAAACGGCCATCCCCTTTGTGTATCACCTGAGTCTGCTGTATGAAGCATCAGCCATCGGATGGCAACATTACAGTCTCTCAGGCAGTTGAGAAGCCTTGGGATATTGTCCAGAACCATCTCCTCCCTTAAATAACCTTCTTTTAGAAATTGCTGCACTTGAGCATGCACTCTTTCACTGACAGTAGCATATCTGCTTGCCTGGAAAAATCAAAACCTTCAATTACATTTAAAGAATCACTTATCTTGAAAATAACTCACATTCAAATGAATCCACTGACAAACAGTAACATTTCTATATAAGATGAATGACATATGGACTCCAGTTATAGGGCTTGAAGATAACATTTTATATAACATGAATGGCATGGACCATAGTTACAGGGCACGAAGACAACATTTCTATATAACATGAGTGACGTATGGACTCCAGTTATAGGGCTCAAACATGAACATTTCCATACAATTTCTATATAAGTAACATATGGACTACAGTTCTAGGGCTTGAAGACAATGCTTCTATATAAGATGAATAACATATGGACCATAGTTCTAGGGCTCAAAGACAACTGGCTTACTGAACATATTTTAAAAAAGCAATCGACTTAGAATTCTGAGACTACTTCCTAGTTCTGGCTGTGCTTAAACTTTGGTGTGACTTGGGGCTTAACCCCTGTATATGGGTTTCTTCAAATTTCCAACGAAGACTTGGACCAAGTCGTTCCTAAGAACTCTTCTATTCTTAACTTAGATGAAAAAGAAACAAAGACAGAAGCTCAATTGCTTGTTCTTGCTAATACTGTTGACAAAGAAGGCAGAACAGAGCAGAAATACTTCAAAGTCAAGAGTTCTTCTACAGGTTTATGAAAGCCTAGTAAAAAATACACCTTAGTATATCAAAAATGAATTCCAAAACCAGCTTTTTGGAAATTTTGGTCATTCTGCTGTACTGAAAAAGCAAGTCAAACGTTAAACATCACTAACCTTGTCAAGTTAGTTTAAATCTATGGTATCAAGAAACCTCTTAAGAAATGTCACAAATGAGAAAATGCAATTTTAGAAAGGGATTTTAGTGATGAAAAATTAATGTTCTGATGTTGGTAAGTATACAAGTGCCACTTTCTCTAATACAGTTCTAGGAGATGTGCCAACATTGAAATTGTTTTGTGCATTATTTATGGAATTCAATTTATTTGAATAGAACATGATGAAGTTTTTTTGAGTCAATATTGTTTTATCCACACAGGAAACTCAATAACTCAGCCAGGATAAGGAACATAACCATTTAGAAATATCAAATATGCTCCCCAATAAAAAGATTTTATCTTTATTCCTCTACTCGGATGTTTCCTTCTGCCTTGTGTAAGAACAAGAGACAGAATATAAGCATTTAAACTTTAAGATGAATGTCTTGAGTCTTGTTGCTTATTTAGCACATCAGAAATGACAAATTTAAATTACAGTGACAGGACGTATTATATGTATTCAGTTACCATCTTCATTCATCCTACTGATAAAAGCATATTAATTCCAGTTATTGGTAAAACCAACTTTGGCCATAAGAATACACTCTTTAAGCAAAAGTAAACTAAGTTAATTGGGGCATAAGCCACACTTATTTGTCTTAGGGTACTGAATCTTCCTTAGAATCCTAATCTTCAATTTACATATGCCATATAACTTAAAAACCTACGATTACCTATCTTATTCTAACCTATAAAATTCGCCGTTTATTAATCACTGCATTAAATAGTCTAAGTGATTATTTTCCAAATTCCTTGGGAAATCTATTTAGCTTATTTGCTACTTCATAAACTAGGCCTGCAGTTATTGGAGAATGTCCCCGGATTAGAACCTACCTGTTCTCTGACATTTGAAAGGTCCAAGGTATTGTTTAAAGCAGTTTTTGCAGCTTTGTAAGGTTCCCAAGCATCTGCTAGATTAACTGTGATCCCCATGTAAATACTAATTACCTGAAAGAGGAGACATTCATTCAGTATTTGTTAACTTCCTACTCACTTTAAGGCAAGGGGATGGATACATAAAAAGTTACAGAAGACAATACCCACTCCTTCATGTTTAAACTCCATTCCAACGAAAAATTAAGATTTTCCAAATGTATAGGTAAGTGTTCCTGATTGTTAATTCACCTTGTTAATAAAGTCCTCTTTATACCTATTAATGTTTCTTTTTGAAATTCTCTATCATACAATATTAATGTTTTCTCACCAGTTGTTTTATTGGTTGGCATTTTCCTGGGATATCTTTTTAAAAATCCCTTTCAGTGTGCCAGGGCATTTTTTTAGGTGTGTATCTTATAGGTTTCATGTGATTGGATTTTGATCTTTTTTTTTTTTGAGATGGTAGTCTTGCTCTGTCGCCAGGCAGAGCAACCTCCATCTCCCAGGTTGAAGCTATTCTTCTGCCTCAGTCTCTGGAGTAGCTGGAACTATAGGCACATGCAGCCATGTCTAGCTAATTTTTTGTATTTTAATAGAGACAGAGTTTCACTGTGTTGCCCAGGCTGGTCTCGAACTGACCTCAGGCAATCTGCCTGTTGCCTTGGCCTCCCAAAGTATTGGGATTGCAGGTGTGAGCCACTGCAGCCAGCCTTGGTCTTTCTCAATAATAAATATGTCTTTAATTATAGTGTCATGGTCAAAACATTTTTATTAAACTCAGGAATATGAAGCCACACTATCAGTGTTTTCCTCTTGGTTGCTCAACTCCGAGCTCACTAATATGATTCACAGTTGGCCAGGAACCATCACTTGCTAACATAGGCTGTTCTCATACTACCAATAAATTGAAGGTACCTCATAACAGATAGTTAATGTGATTCAAAGCTGATACAGAAGCAGAACAAAATCTGCTACCTACAACTACGATACAACTCACTGTATTTTGTTAAAGCCTCTTTGTGTAATGAAAACATTTCATATCTATAAAGTATGAAGCACATTTTATTCCTATAAGAATATTTTTGGCTAGGCATGATGGCTTACACCTGTAATCCCAGCACTTTGAGAGGCTGAGGCAGGTGGATCACTTGGGGTAAGGAGTTCGAGACCAGCCTGGCCAATCTAGTGAAACCCCGTTTCTACTGAAAATACAAAAATTAGCCAGGCATGGTGGTGCACACCTGTAATCTCAGCTACTAGGGAGGCTGAGGCAGGAGAATCGCTTGAACCCGGGAGGCAGAGATTGCAGTGAGCTGAGATTTTGCCAGTGCACTCCAGCCTGGGCGACAGAACAAGACTCTGTCTCAAAAAAAAAAAAAAGAATATTTTAAAATGAAACAATACTTACAAAGATACAAGCATAACCTTGCAATAATATAAACTTTAATAACCCATCACGGTTAGATTATAGGTAAAACTTTATTATAAAAGTGAAATTACTATTCACAAAGTAACGAATTAGATGAATTCAGCCAGCTCAGATTCAGAAAACAGAAAAGAATAAACGAATCCTTGCATAACTTAGTTGTAATCTCAGTAGGTAAAGCAAGATAAATTTTAATAAATGGTTTAATCTTGAGAGTATCCATTTTAGAAAAAGACTAATGGATTCTTCAGGATATTCTCCTGACTCATATATTCCTTCATGTTAAAATTATAAAATTTCAATACATTTAGAGCAACTTTACCTAAGTGATGTTATGTCTCGTTATTTACAACATTACAACCTTTGGGTTAAAGGCCAAAAGAATGGGAAATTAGTTCTCTAACACATTTACTGTAGAGGAATAAAATTAGCAATACTTGCCCAATTATCTGGAAAGTATTTATCCACTATCTCTCTCATTTTTGCTTGATGGGTGTGAAGAATGGAAGGGTCAAAGTAGAGAATCACATACAGCATGGCAGCTTGGTTTGCCAGGGCCGTGCTTCGATGCTCCGGCAAAGGATATGCTGAGACCTGCAATGTCGAGATGACACCCCAAGAGGGAGCTGTTGGCAACATTTGCGTGTAGACATGCTCAAATTAAACTCTCTGGTTGTAGGACACATTAGTTTCTCCAAAGCCCATTACCTTTCAGGATCCTGGACACTGGAAGCCATTCTCAGACTGTGCCATTGCTTGCTAAGGTCTTCCTTCTTATCTCTAACCCCATAATATTCTCTTCCTTCCAACCTTTGACTCTACTGCAAATCTAAGTCTTCTCTTAAAAAAAAAAAAAGAAAAAAAGTCCTATCCCTGTATCTCCCACCATTTGTCCTTTGTCGCATCTTTCCCGTTAGAGACAACTCTTAGAATTGATAGGTTCTACTGGCTGTTGCTATTTTCTCACTTTCTGTTTATTATTCAACTCACTGAAATTTGACCTCCACCATCATCCCAGTGGAATTTCCTAAGGTCACTCATGACCTCACAACCATCCAATTCGCCAGCTTCCTTTAGGACTCTCACTTAAATTCTCTGAGGAATGAAACCCTCTCCTCCTCTGGTTTCCCAGATACCATTCTCTCTTCTCAGTCTCCTTTGCTGAGTCCTCATCTTCTACCTTTTAAATGTGGGTGTTCCCTAGGGGACCATTCCCTCATGTACTAGAAATCTTGGGCTGCACATGGCACATATTAATTACCTTGAGCTCCCATAAGCAAGAAGGAGAGACATTGTTATAAGGACAGACAAAGCCATGTCACATGAAACCTGCAGGCAGGAATGTGGCCAGGCCACAGGCAGGGGCAGGGGCTGGGGCTGGGAACCAAAATGCCTTCTCTCTTTCTCCCCCTGATGTGTGGGCCCAACTTTTCTCTCCCTCCAGGCTACTCTCCATATACATGGCAGAATGAGGCTGCCTGCAAACTCCCAGTTTTGCATATTGTGGGTAAACTCCAATCCAGAAACTGGTTCTCAGGCCCAATTCCAAATTACCTGGAGACAAAGAATCTGATCTATCAGCTATGACCAGGGATTGGGGAGGTGTAGGACAGACAGTGGGGTGGACACACAGAACAACCACAATTGAACCCTTGTGCTAATAAATAATAAAGATCATGGGGCAAGGAGAAAATAGAAACACACTGCCTTCAGAAAGATGTGGAATGACAGGCGATCAGAAATGAGACGCTCTGAATTCACACAGACCAAATTCAAATTACGGCTCTGCTACTTAGTAATAGGAACTTGAGGAAATTATTTAAGCTCTCCAAGTCTTATTTTTCTCAACAGCAACGTGGGGATAATGCCATCTACTTTACAGGGCTGTTGTGAGGAACAGAAAATGGTATAGGAACAAAACCTCCTTTGTGGCCGGTTTGGACTGAATTCTCAATGAAAGGCAACAGTTATTACAGAGACTTGGCATCTGCTTCTGATTTTGAATTGTCCTAAAACAACAATAAAAAAACCCCCTTATTTATACTTAACATATTCACACAAAAAACTAACAAGTTACCTAAAGAACTGCACAGATCAGGTTCATTCTGTGATAAATGATATCCACAGTTATCACAGGCCTCTTTACTCCCCGACCTTTATTTTTTGAGACAGAGTTTTGCTCTTGTTGCCCAGGCTGGAGTGCAATGGCACGATATTGGCTCACCAACACCTCCACCTCCCAGGTTCAAGCAATTCTCCTGCCTCTGCCTCCCAAGTAGCTGGGATTACAGGCATGTGCCACCACACCCGGCTAATTTTGTATTTTTAGTAGAGATGGGGTTTCTGCAAGTTGGTCAGGCTGTTCTCGAACTCCTGACCCCAGGTGATCTGCCCGTCTTGGCCTCCCAACGTGCTAGGATTACAGGTATGAGCCACCGCACTGGCCTCTTTACTCCCTAATAATAATTTTTACAAATATTTAAAAATATAACATCTAAAATTATGTTTTCTTCAGAACAATGAAGTCAAATGGTAATTTTCTTCGGTGTTTTTTAAAGGAAGTGAATACCACACATACTGGCAAGGGGAATGGGATGATTTTCAAATGCTGCTTGATCTTTACAGCCTTGCTCAGGCTGCCTCCTTTCCTGGACTCTTCTTACCTTTTGTCACCTGTTGTGACCTTGCTGCCACTGCTGCATGCTCTAGTGGCACCCTTTGCTTCCCCTAAGATAACATCCATCCTGCTTTACTATAGTCTTGTCATCTGTCCTTACTAAGCTACAAGCTCAGTATGAGTAGGGATGTGGCCAGGCTTCTTCAGTGATGGGTCCCCAGCACCTAGCACGTGAATGGGCACATCTCACACACACAACTACTTCTTGAATGACTAAAAGAATGCATCTTCTTCCCAATAGCTCAAATCCCATCTTCTCCCTGAAATCTCTGATTCTGCCAAAATTAATAACCCTCTTTCCTTTATCATCCTGGAGCACAGCTCAAAAGGTTTTGAAAAGTTTCTAGCTGCTTTCGCTCTTTTGGAAAAGAAAGAAGGAAAAGAGTAATTAAAGAGGGAAGTGAAATCAGTCTGTTAAACTGTCTTAATAGGTCTTAACAGATTTAATTCCTACCTGGTTGTAAATATCATCAGATCTCAGTCGACCAATGACCATACTGATGAAGGATTCGTTGATAGGCACTCTCTGGAAATAGCTCTCGGGATAGTTGGGTGGTCTTTTGGCACCTGGTTGGCCAGAATAACCTGTACTTCGAAGCAGCTTACAAATATCATCCATATTTGAATCAGCAGAAGATCGAGCAGCACTTGAGTCATATTCACAATGGGAAACAAAGGCCCAAACAACACATGTTATAAACTGAAAAGTCCAACAAAGGAGAAGAATTCCATTCTACTTTGATTCAATACAGTTTTAGATGACCATAGGTCCATCTATATCCTCAAGATTCAAAATTATGTGTATGTATACACACACACATATATCTACATATGAGTGCAGTGGCGTGATCTTGGCTCACTACAACCTCCGCCTCCAGGTTAAGGCAATTCTCCTGCCTCAGCCTCGTGAGTAGCTGGGATTACAGGCAACTGCCACCACACCCAGCTAATTTTTGTATTTTAGTAGAGATGGGGTTTCACCATGTTGGCTAGGCTGGTCTTGAACACCTGACCTCAACTGATCCACCCACCTCGGCCTTCCAAAGTGCTGGGATTACAGGTGTGAGCCACTGTGCCTGGCCTCAAAATTATATTTTTGAAAGATGGGCATTCATACTATGTAATGGTCCATAATCCCTTTTCCAAAATCCTTGGGACTGGATTTGTTTCAGAATATAGCATTTTTCAAATATAAGAAAGTAATATGGCACATAGATCATATACAATATATATTATACACAATGTAACACTCCAGCAGGGTCTGAATTGGCATCCCATGATCAACATAGGTGAATAATTCTGGAGGAAGATTTATAAATACTTACAAAAGTGAGGTAAGTGAAGACTATATATAGCCTCACATCTGTTCCAGGCAAGTTTTGAATCCAAATGGTTTCAGGTTAGATCAGGTTTTGCTGCCAAATGAATTACTACGTATATGTACATGTGCGTTGTGTATGTACTTGTGTATATATATTTTTTCACAGCTCTTTGGATTTGAAAATCGTGGATAAAGAAGGTGAACCTGACATTTTACAAATTAATAAAAATGTTATGTCAATTTAAACTGAAATACATACTAACTTTTTTCTTGGCAAGCTGTTCCTTCTACAGAGATCTAATAAACATGTCTGTGATTTTCAGGATAGAATAGTAAGCTCTGAAAGAAATGAACTAGATTCAAAGAATCTGAGACTTGGAGATGACCTCCTATTTGCTGTAAGAATCTCTTTTGCCACGACTGTGACTTGAAGTGTTCAGTGTCACTTCTATAATGAATGCTCACATTCTAACAAATTAGATGTTGTAAAGCCGTATTTTCAAACTGGGCTTGATAAGCCAATATTTTTTTCTTTATACTATTTATAGTTTTTGTTTTTCCAGGTACTCTCAGAAATATAGGAAAGGCCATTCAAATCTCATTTTCAAAATCATGGGTGTTAAAACAGCTTGGTCAGCCAGGTGCGGTGGCTCACGGCTGTAATCCCAGCACTTTGGGAGGCCGAGGGGGGCAGATCACGAGGACAAGAGATCGAGACCAGCCTGGCCAACATGGTGAAACCCCATCTCTACTAAAAATATGAAAATTAGCTGGGTGCGGTGGCCTGCGCCTGTAGTCCCAGCTACTCCCAGATTCTTGGAAGAATCGCTTGAACCTGGGAGGGGGAGGTTGCAGTGAGCTGAGATCATGCCACTGTACTCCAGCCTGGCAACAGAGCGAGACTCTGTCTCAAAAAAAAAAAATACAGTTTGGTCAAACTGACATGAATGAACACAGATAGAAAACTCCCTTCGCATACTGATACAGCTGAAAGGAAAAGGCTAGTGGAGGAGCCTAAGATTAATTTCCTGCTGAGGACACAGTAGTAACTGGTATTGCAAAAGTATAACGTCCCCAAAGAACTCCCTCTCCTTGAGAGTCTGCCTGTTTATTTTGTCCTAATTTTTAAGTTTGAAAATGTTAATTCTGCTCCTTCCATCTTTAGCTCAAGCTCCTAATTGACTCCTTCTTACTGACAGTTTCTTCTCTGAATCTTCACTATTTCCAACACTGACCTGGTATTCCATTTTTAGCTCATTCCACAAATTGAAAACCTGTGTGTTAGATATTAAAATTAAAAAGCTGGCTAAGGTGGCTCCTGGTTTCAAAACCTTACTTCCTGAAGAATCACAGTTCTGTATGGATAGACACAACAAATAATTGTGGATATGTGCTATTGCTTGATTTATTTTTGTTTCTATGCAAATATTTGAAAGAATTCATTTTCAACCTGCCTCTGAATGACAGCGTTTCAAAGTCATCAAGCTGAAAATGACAACAGAAAGCACACTGATTCCCTTATATCTGCCAAGGAGTTTCTAGCTGCTTTTACTCAAAAACAAAAACAAAAACAACCTTCATTAGATTTCTAAGACTCTTTGAAATTTAGCCTCAAGGTAAAGAAAGTTCACAATAGAGATTCCTTTTGAAAATTGTATTTATCATTAGGGACAGTATAATCCATACCTATAATAATCTATAATATATAGAATATTTTATACGTAATATATAGATTATACAATCTATAATCTATTATTATGAAATATAATAGGGTATAATTGTTATATTCCTAAAATATGCTCAGAAGAGATAAGAATCTTATACTATTTTTTTTGAGACAGACTATTTTTTTTGCTCTCTCGTCCAGTCTAGAGTGCAGTGGTGTGATCTCGGCTCACTGTAACCTCCACCTCCCAGGTTTAAGCAATTCTCCTGCCTCAGCCTCCCCAGTAACTGGGATTACAGACACCCACCACCATGCCCGGCTGATTTTTGTAGTTTTGGTAGAAACAGGGATTCACCATGTTGGCCAAGCTGGTCTCGAACTCCTGACCTCAGACGATCTGCCTGCCTCAGCCTCCCAAAGTGTTGGGATTATGGGCATGAGCCACCACACCTGGCCGAACTGTATGAGACAGAGTCTCACTCTGTCGCCAGGCGCCAGGCTGGAGTGCAGTGGCGCGATCTTGGCCCACTGAAACCTCTGCCTCCCGGGTTCAAGAAATTCTCCTGCATCAGTCTCCCCAGTAGCTGGGACTAGAGGCGCACGCCACCACAACCAGCTAATTTTTGCATTTTAGTACAAAAATACCATGTTGGCCAGGATGGTCTCAATCTCTTGACCTCGTGATCCATCCACCTCAGCCTCCCAGAGTGCTGGCCACCGTGCCCGGCCGGAATCGTATACTTTCTTATCCATTTTTTTTATTACTGCTATTCACAGTAGAAGGAGTATGAGAATATAAACTGCATTTTACCAATAGCAGTGTTTTCGAAGTACAGTCCTAGCCCAGGAATACCTGTATCGGTAGTAAGAAACCAGCATCCTCTCTCTGACTTCTCCTTCAATCTTTTGGTCAATGACCAGTAACATAACTCCATATAAGTATAGTGCTTCACACTAAGAAGAGAAGAGGACAAAAGCCAAAATCACAGGATTATACATTCTTAGGGAGCAAAGTTGGTAATCATTAAAAATATCACACTGCTCACATTTCTCCAAAAAGTTTTAGATTTCAAGGAAAAGGTAGGTTTCTTCCAAAGAGCTCTTACCTTCTTGCAGAATGGGCCTTGAAGTTTATGTGAAATAGAGTTTAATTCATAGTGATGATCATTCAGTTGGCCTATTTTGGCTCTTTTGCTTGGGACATCAAAATAGTATCCCAATATTGTGAATACCTCTTCATCATAAAGTCATTCACTTATTCAATAAGCATTTCTTAAATGGTCAGTATGTACCAGGCACCAGGACAGATGCCTGGGATGCAAAAAGTAAAGAAGACAGAATTCTTACAATGAGGAAGCTCATAACTTCCACATAACTTTTAATCATTTTAAATTCTGTTCAAAGTCTATGTTCTAAACTCAGATATGGACCTGCCAGTTCAAAGATAATTAAAAGTTCATTTCACTTCTCTTTAAAGAATGGTATTTCATATGTATTTGTGACTTAAAGGGGAAAAAAAAGTGATACTAAGTTTGATATTCTTGAATTTCATTTTAAATAATCACTGTTACTTACCAGAAGTTGTTTTCCATCTTCATTGAGAAGCACGGTTTCTAAGGTTTGCTGAATATAAACCCCTTCATTGAGATCATCTAGATATCTAGAAACAAAACCCCAGAGCAAGTTATTAACTTATAATAGAAACTTTAACATCTTTAAAGAAGGAAAGATTTTTAAAAGATAAGGCAGGATACCAGGCATTCTGGCCTTTAACTAGTTCATGGTCCTTCATGCTCTTAAGAATGGAGTCTTATAAACTGATTTAGGGCCACAGTTTGATATTTATGGCTGTTACAAGTAACACAAATATTCCCTAGTCCTGATTTATGAATTACAAGTATCTAGGAGTAAAGGCAGAAGAACATGGAATATCTATCTAGCTTAAAAGTTAATGAGTAATGAATTCTTAAGAACTATAGAAGAGACAGAAAGTTAATGATAAAAATAAGTTCTTTTCCCCACTTTTCACATATAATACACTAGAATATGATAATAAATGACAGGATTGGGAGCTCTATGACTTAGCATAAACTAATTTATTATGATACCTCACAAGAGCAGGACATTATAGTAAAACTTTAAAATTCTTAAGATGATCAGTGCCACAGGAAGAAAAAGACAACTATATATGGTATAAACCAGGAAATTTTATAGTAACTCAGAGAGATTTATATGTTGTTGTATCCCCTGTTCCCTCTCCACTATTTACTACCAGAATAAACTATTACTAAATTGATCAGTACCTGTTTAAGTCTACAATATATTTATGCACACTTTGAAATGCTAAATAAAATCTGGTCACAATTTCTATGTTGTTTTCACGAAATTCTTCATCTAAATCCTGTAGCTCTGGTTTAGCATCCAGTTTGCTTTCCCATAATTCTGGACCCTAAGAAAAAAAAAAACACATGTATGTGAAATGTCAGTAAAAGCATACTTGTTGGTAACAATTTCTAAATAGTCTTTTAAAAATTTGTTCTTATGTTCTTAAATGTCTCAAACTTAAAGCAGAGCAACAGAAAGCAATGAAGATAACAGAAGCCTAGATATAAAATCCCTTCGAGAGAAATGAATTTGAATTGCAACCAGGAGTAGCATGCTTCGAGTATGGGGCCTTCAACGTAAAATATCAAAGTTGTCTTTTTACAATTATATTGTTTTAGGGCTTTCACATAATATCTTCAACTTACTTTCAAGTTAGTAGCTGATATTAAATTTAGTCCAAAAACTTTTCTCTTTAGCTTTTTCCATAATTACCTAACCTTACAGAGTTTCATGGTTCCCAGAGAAAACATGCTTTTGTAGAAAAGACAACAATAAAAATGTTAGAGGAAGATTACCTTAAAATAGCTGAAATCAAATATGATGTCTCCATATTTCTGTTGATCAGCTCTGTCTTTTAACCTGAACACAGCAGGAATAAACTCAGAGAGCCTCAAAAGTTCAGCAATGATGGCATTACCACAGGAAACAATCCTTAGGATTGCTTGGCCACAGAGGTTGTTCTCGGCTAGAAAGTCCACCATTCTGAGCAGGACTGACTACTCCGTGCCTGGACACTGGGAATGCTTAGCTGGCCTCAGAGTTGGTGTCTGTAGATTATTAGATGAAACCAGGTGTGCAGAGAGATTGGCTGCTCCATTAAAGAACCTATATCCAAAAAAAAACCAGTGTGAAAATCTCAATTTATTCCTGCAGAAGGTTTGCTCAGTTGTGTCAAAGAAGACAAAAAAAAGAAAATCTCAATTTAAGGAAGCACATGTGTACACATATGAAACATGTAATATTTTTCTCCCAAACTCACTAAAAAAAATTATAAGAAATAATGAGTTCCTTTATGGGGGAAAGGGTATTTATCCTTCACTCTTCATATTTGCCATGTTGAGGGACTTTGCTAGATTAACACTCTTGGCCTCTTCTTCAACCTGTTAGTCACTTCTCCTCTTGAGAAAAAGATTTGATATAGCTCATCGCTGAGCTAGGGAGAAGGAACCCCTGGGCATGTGTGGCTTCAATGTACCCTAATTATACAAGCTATCTCCTACTATCCGATATATTAGCAGATAATTTCAAACACTATAGAGCTCAGAGACAAAACCCTGTACATTATTTTGAGTTATCTGCCCAATTATTTCCCAGAAATGGAACTGCACAGTTAAGGTATAAACATGTCCAAGATTCCTTTTAAAATGACAGATGCTAGGTTCTAGAAAATTCTGTGAAGATGATTTATAAATACTTAAGCAAACTGGTCCAAAAGTCTCACAAAATTCAACACTTAGGTGTCTAGCACTGGCAGCAGAATCCATTACTTGGTTCTCTTGTATTCCAATGCACTCTCTGAAGATCGTTATGTCACTTAGCATACTGAATATTATTGTTGTTTACAGCTCATTCTGAAAGTTCTTGGAGGCAACAACTGATCTTTACCCAACCACTCCTTGCTGAATACCTCTTTGCCAGACTGGATATGAAGATGTTTAAATAACTCGCCTTCTAGTCCAGTGATTCTCAAGCCTGGCAGCGTAAGGGAATCACCTAGCTTCTTAGAGTTTCTGGTAAGTAGGTTAGAGGTAGTTCTAAGCACCTCTGTTTTAAAGAATCTCCCCAGATGATTCTGATATGAAGCCAGAATCATTGAAAGAGCAGAGAATGACTGGTCTTGTGGAAAACTGCAGCAAGTATACAGGAAATTAATAATATTTATCTTTGTGTCCTTTGTGCTGAACTCATTCCTTGGCCTTGACAAGCATAAGGAGTGTATAAATAACAATACTAGGGTTACAAGAGGTGGTCCCTGCCCTCTCTAGCTGTCTGCTAAACTGTTGGAGAGATAAAGGCCCTGAAGAAAAAAAATCAGAGGGATGAAGTGCTTTTATGGTTACAATAAAGAAATAAATGTAATACACATTTAATTGTCTGTACAGAGCCTTTACTAGGTATTCTGTTGGGAAAGCTATTCTTATACTGGGTAATATTTAGTAAAGTGACATCTAGGAATTCAGGGCTAGAGAAAGAAACCTAGCATCTATAAAGAATGACATATTTTAGTATGCAACGCTTAAAAACTTTTCTATGGTGAATGACTTAGAAGATGGATTTGAAATCCAAAGGGCAAACAGAGGGTTGATTTCTAAAACACGCAAAGGGATCTCACAAGCTGTCAAAGAGAGAACAGGGAAAGAAGGGGAGGCAGGAGTAAAAAAGGAAAAGGGAAAAAAGGTGTCGCTAGGAACAAAAACCAACCAACAAACAAAACACACGTGATGTTTTCCCGTACACATGAAAGTCTTTGAGCGTGTCACACTCAGGCTGTGCCTTCTAAGCATCTTCTGTAACACAGAGACTCTCGATAAAACTGGTTCCTGACCCGTCCCTTTTCTTTTCACTAGCTTCCTCCTACAGCCAATGCAGATAGCAGGGGTGAGCAGATGGCAGAGGGAGGGGTGAGGGGCAACTGCAGAAGGAAGCAAGAAAGACTCACACAAATGAAGTAACTCCTCGGACTTGACCAGGTTTCAGAAAGTTCTTGAAGTAGGTAATTTGTCTTATTAGACTACTACTTCTTACATTTCCCCTCTTCCCACAGACTTGAGTACCCTTCTTGTTCAGGCCTGCATGCATTCCCTTGCAACAATTATTTTTCTTAGTTCTTAGGGGTAGGAAGACAATCTGATTATAACAATGTGGTAACTGGTTTCCAAAGATGGCTCCCAACAATTCCCTGCCATTAAGTCAGCGCACACAGCTCCTTAAGTGAAACGGTGAACCTTATTTTCCCTCTCATTGAGTCTGGATTGAGTTTATTAGTTTGCTGGGCTGCCATAACAAAGCACCACAGACAGGGTAACTTAAACAACCAAATTAATTTTGTCACAATTCTGGAGGCCAGAAGTTCAAGATCAAGGTGTTGGTAGACTGTTTTCTTCTCAGGCTTCTCTCACTGGCTTGTAGCAGGCTATTTTCTTCCTGTGTCTTCACATGGCCTTCCCATTGTTCCTTTCTTTTTATAGAGATAGGGTCTCACTATGTTGTCCAGGGCAGTCTCAAACTCCTGGACTCAAGTGATCCTCCCATCCCAGCCTCCCAAAGTGCCCCATGATTATAGGCATGAGCTACCAAGCCTGGCCCTCCTTTGTATATTTCTGTGTCCAAATTTCCTCTTCTTACAAATATACCAGTCATATTGGCTTAGGGCCCATTCTAGTGACTTCATTTTAACGTAATCACCTCCTTAAAAACCTTGGCTCCAAATATAGTCATGTTCTGAGGTACTAAGTGTTAGGAATTCAACACAGAAATTCTGGGGGACCCAACTCAGCTCATAACAGCTTGCGTCTATCCTTCCTTCAACCCAAAGAATACTGTAGAAGTAACTCTCTATCAATTCTAGGCCTAAGCCTTGAGAAGGCCTGGCAGTATCTCCTTTGGCTCTCTTTGGGTGTCCCAAGCTGCCATGTAAGATGTCTGGGTATCCTGCTACAGAGATCACGGGAGTTACAAAGAGGAAAGGCCATGCTGAGGGAAAAGTCCTGACATAGAAGAGCATGAAGAAAGCCAGCAGACAGCAAAAACTGAAGTGCTGAAGTGTGATCTGGGTTGACCAGGTCCACTCAGCCCCCAGCTCTTGAAGTCTTCCTAGTTGAAGTGCTAGACATGTAAACATTCAGCTACTGCAGCCAGCCAAGCCCTCTGCCCGTTTTCCTAATTCCTACCCCACAGAATCATGATACATTTTTAAAATATGGTATTGTTTTGGGCAAACAAGTCTTTGGGTAGTTTGCCATAGTGCTGAGATTGTTTTGAGGACTAACAGTACAAGCTGTCAATTTAAACAGCATGCTGATGTTGTTACTGTGATATTTCATTTTCTATAATGCTGTGCAATAGTCACTGCTTCTGTATAATAATGTCCATGTCGTTATTTCTGTATTGTACTACTGCATTTCCCTCCAATCTCTTTCTTTTCAACTGTCTGCTTCCACTGATTATCACTATTGCCTTATAGGAATTGTGCCATTTGTCTTATCTTTGGAAAAAGAGAGCTGAGTCCTAAAAACCACTAGAAGTAGGTGAGGGAACAAGTAATCTTTAGAAATGTCTTTAGGCTGGGCAGCAGTGGCTCACACCTGTAATCCTAGCACTTTGGAAGGCAGTAGGAGGACTGCTTGAGCTCAGGAGCTCAAGACCAGTCTGGGAAACAATAGTGAGAACTCATCTCTATTAAAAATCAAAAGAAATATTAGCCAGGCATGGTGGTACATGCCTGTAGTCCCACTGACAAGGGAGGCTGAGGTGGGAGGATTGCTTGAGCCCTGGAGGTTGAGGCTGCAGTGAGCCATGATCATGCCACTGTACTCCTGCCTGGGCAAGAGTGAAACCCTATCTCAAAAAAAAAAAAAAAAAAAAGGTTTTCTCACATACCAAGTATAGGAGATTCTTGCTATCAAGAATAGTTCTTATCTGGAAAATGCTAGAGTGATTCTAAAGTATGGAAAAACATTTCATAAAAAGGAGAAGAAAAAGTTTTGATTACAAATGCATCTTGAAATTTATGAAAGTGAGCTTTGTATATCAGGTTGTGATAAGCACTGTGAAGAAAAAGCATAATAAAGGACGGAGCATATACTAGTTTCCACAGAGTACCTTCGGCAGAAGTCAGAAGGAAATGAGAGAGCAAGCAGTATAGATATCTGGGTATATCAGATGGTCAGCAGCTTCTAAAGCGGTCCCTAATGATCTCTGGCTCCTGGTATTCACGTCCTGTGTCGGCTGTTTCTCTTGAATATAAGCTGACTTACTGACTCTCTCCTAAAGAAGAGAATAGAGCCAGGTGTGGTGGCTCATTCTTGTAATCCCAGCACTTTGGGAGGCTGAGGCAGGAGGATCACCTGAGGTTAGGAGTTCGAGATCAGTCTAGCCAACATGGTGAAACCCTGTCTCTACTAAAAATACAAAAATTAGCCAGGTGTGGTGGCACGTACCTGTAATCCCAGCTACTCAGGAGGCTGAGGCAGGAGAATTCCATGAACCAGGAGGCAGAAGTTGCAGTGAACTGAGATTGTGCCACTGCACTCCAATCTGGGTGACAGAGTAAGACTCTATCTCAAGAAAAAAAAAAGAAAGAAAAGAAGAGGAAATAGGATAGAAATGAAAGATACCACTTCTGAGATTAGATAGCAAAAAGACTAACTTCTGGCTTGGTCACCCTCTCTAGCTTGCTAGATTAGGGGAAGCAAGATGCCATGGTGTGAAAGAGCCCTGTGGAGGAATCCACATGACAAGGAACTGAGGCTTGCCACTGAGGCTTGCCAAAAACCACCTGAGTGAACCTGAAAATAGATCTCTATAATCCCAGTCCAGCCTTCAGTTAAGACCATTGCCCCTTGTTCCAAGCTTGACTGCAATGTTCTAAAAGTCCCAGAGCCAAAGGCAGCCAGCTAAGCCCGAAGAGACTCCTGACCATAGGTACTATAAAGTTTATTGTCTAGGTTTTGGCACAGTTTATTATGCAGCAATAGACAAGGATCCTGAGAATGGCATTCCAAGCAGAGGTTACAAGTGCGTGCAAAGGCTCCAGGGCAGGAATGTGCTAGATGTACTAAGGAATAGCAAGCTGACTAAAGCAGAGTCAGCTAGGGGCAGAAACACAAGTAGACTGGATTGGGTCTGAGAGCCAAGAAGCCACTACAGCTGTCTAGAACTCTCATGAAGGTATCCGCTAATATACATTAAGGCATACATTATTAACAAGTTCTTTTAGTTTCCTCTGCGATGCTTGCTTGTTAAACCACAACAGGCTGAATTTCAGAAAATTTCATTTTCTGCATGGATATGGTCTGGCTTGGGAAAGGAGAGAGGGAAAGGGGAAATAATGGACAATGGACAAAACAGTCACCTACTAAAGCCCTCTGAAGACCACCAAACTAACCCAGAAGGTCTAAGTAGGATGAAACTTTACACTGGGGGTGTCCAATCTTTCGGCTTTCCTGGGCCACATTGTAAGAAGAACTGTCTTGAGCCACACATAAAATAAACCAACACCGACAATAGCTGATAAGCTTTAAAAACATTGCAAAAAAACTCAAAATGTTTTAAGAAAGTTTACGAATTTGTCTTGGGCCACATTCAAAGCCATCCTGGGCTGCATGTGGCCTGCAGGCCTCGGGCTGGAAAACCTTGATCTAGACTCATAAAGAGGAGGGGAAGCTATGATGAACGGGTCCAATGGCTACCAGATTTTGGACACCATGACAGGGCAACAGTGTCCCTGGGAAAAACATCTTAAAACAAAGTAACATTACCTGCCCTTGACTCTACTCTCTCCCAACATACAGAAGGACCAACAGACTCAGCACCTGCATGCACACATTCAGGGAATCTTCAGTCTGGGATAATGACAGAAATCAAGACCTTTATGTGAGTCAATCTCTTATTTTAATCCTTAGGCCCTTACTCTAGAATTATACTGCAGACGACTTTAAAGGAACACGAGAAGGATAATAATTAAATATGTTTGGCAATAGTAAAACAAATATTACGGGTCTTTATTACCTAGGTGACTTGCCTTTCTAAAATTCTACATATAAACTTTATATTAAATTTTTAATGCCAAAGCAAAATATGAGTTATATTTAACATACTTTTACTGAAATGAACTCACTGCTTATAATCTATTTTGCCCCATGAATAGCACTTGTGTTTTCTATTTTTAATAATGCAAGTATCTCCTGCTAAGTTTTTGAAGATGTAAGGAGTTAAAACAAGATTAACTGAAAGAAGGAAATCACTTAGTTACATTTTATGTACCAGACCTCCTAACCTGGACTAGTTATGTTTTCCATGTAACAAATGGAATTTCCACGATTTGCACAAATGTAATTTGGCTAGAGTATTTGG
Source organism: Cacajao melanocephalus (assembly GCA_963573385.1). Classification (NCBI taxonomy): domain Eukaryota; kingdom Metazoa; phylum Chordata; class Mammalia; order Primates; family Pitheciidae; genus Cacajao; species Cacajao melanocephalus. The sequence goes on from CAUYLG010025317.1 coordinate 42,065, forward strand.
TAAATAGTCCCTTGTTGGTTGAAGGACTGGTCGTGAAGAACAGAATCTAAGAATTATCATTAAAAATGCTTGGCCAGGAGCAGTGGCTCACACCTGTAATCTCAGCACTTTGGGAGGCCAAGGTGGGCGGATCACATCAGGAGATTGAGACCATCCTGGCCAACATAGTGAAACCCTGTCTCTACTAAAAACATAAAAATTAGCCGGGCGTGGTGTCGCATGCTTATAGTCCCAGCTACTTGGAAGGCTGAGGCAGGATAATCCCTTGAACCCAGGAGGCAAAGGTTGCAGTGAGCCGAGATCATGCCACTGCACTCCAGCCTGGTGGCAGAGCAAGACTCCATCTCAAAAAAAAAAAAAAAAAAAGCCTCATCAAGTTGCAGCTACCTAAGAAGTAGGTGGATAGATTTACAAAGTGTTATGACTCAGTTAAGTCTTAAAAAACCACTTTAGAATTAGGTCCAAATAAACACTGCAGAAGAAGCAATGCTAAATTATCCTTCCAGAGATTCTCTTGGTGCTAGGGATTAAGAAAACTCTGAAAGATCAGTTTTCTCAATACAGGCTATATTACCATTGGCATCAAATGGAACCAGAGATCCCACTATATTTTCTTTTATAAGTTAGAGTGCTGGTAACTTCATTTTTAAGAATTTGGCATGGAACTGTGATTTTCAGTTTGGGAGGTAATCCTAACCAAAAGACATGCTTTCAAGAATGAAGCATGGCATCATTATACCAATTACTCAGAGTACAGAACAGTATTTCTTAAGGAAATCCAACTGTCATGGGAAAACACTGTTTACCCCATTCAAAGGATAAAAGAAGGGAGTTCTTCTTTTTAAGCCTTTCGCAAAACCTAGTTCCATAAAGGAATCACTGATCTCTATAAATCCATTATCACAAACAAAATATAATGGTTGTTGATCAATATAAATGCAAGCTGCATATGTTTTCCAGAAAAGTTCTGAAATGAGGCTGATCCTGAAATCCTGGGAAAGGCAGGTGAAGGACAGTTAGAGGTGTCCCTTGTTGTGCACGAAGACAGTAAGTAAAACTTCTCCCTCACTACCTCTTACTGATGTTTGACGGAGCTCCATGCACTTGCAATCAGGAGACCCAGTTGCATGGCTCTGTGACTTTTTTCTTTCTCCTGTCCGATCATAGAGGAATCAGGACCCTGGGAACATTTTTCTCCCCCAAAATGAAAAGGATTTTGGCATCCGTCTGTCACAGGTGAAGGCATTAAGGCGCAGCAAACAGCAATGACTTGCCCAAACTCACAGCCCATGGCATAACTAGAATGCAAATCTGGGCCCGTCAGACTGTAAAAGTCCTCACTAGCCTTTCAGTTTTCTCAAAAGCAAATAGAGAAATAAAGACGACATCCACACAACAGTGTTCCCGGAAACTCGGGAGGGTGAGATTCGGACCAAGCAGCGGAACGGCGCTTCCTAAAGCGAGGAAGGGGTGTGCAAAATGATTTCCCCCAAGCCGAGGCGAAGAGCTGGACTGCAGCCCCCGCCCCAGAAGACCCCTAAGCCCTCCATCCCAAGTTTCCCATCCAGGCTTCACGCGACGCTGCAAACCTCCCGGTGGCTAGCGCGGCCCAGCGGGGAGGGGAAGGGGGCAGTGCAAAAACGGGGCGCGCGCACCGCATCCCCACCCACCTGTCAGCAGGGCCGCGCCAGCGGCGAACGTGCAGGGCAGGCGGTCGCGCGCGGAGTCGGCACCTGGATCCCACCCCTCTCGCAGGGCAACGGTTCTTTTCTATCCACAGTCCCCGACCAGGAGCGGGTCCGAGTACCGCTTCCGCCCCCTGACGCCCAAGGCTGTCACATGACCGAAGCTGCGGGGAGCAGGGAGGGGCATCATGTGATCACTCGGCGGCGACGGCTGATGACGCAAGAGCTCGCGCTCACTTTGTAGCGACAGGCGAAGGGGGATGAGGAAAGGAGGTGGGTCCAGGTGGGGGAAGTCGGTGTGGCATCAGACCGAGACAGCTCAGGCAGCCAGGTAGGGCAGAAGCGGGGGACGGCGTTGGGGAGGGTGGCGGGAGTTGTCGCCTCCCTCAGGGGCGCTCCACGGGGACCTGAGCCGGGGGGTCCGTCGACCTGGATTATGGTTGTGGCACTTTTCACGCCACAATAGTGAGTCTGGGACAGTTTACCCTCCTATCCGAGACACCATGTCCGTCCTTTAGCCCCAAGTGTGTTGGGGAGGGGCAAGGCCACGGATTTCTGATCCAAATAGATCTGGTTTGAACTGACTTTAAAAGCAAGGCCACGGGCAGGTCGTTTGAATAAACTCTCTGGACCTCTTTCCTCTTCGCTTATGTAGATTGCACTGAGAATTGGCGATAAGAGAATGAAGTGCCGGGACACCAGTTTATGGCATTCTAGGTGACCTAGAAATGATGATGTCTGTTGTTATTTTTGTAACTCGCCAGATCTTTATTGATCCCCTATTTTGTGTGAGAAACTGCTTTATATGCAATAGAATATATCAGGGTTCAAGTTTTAAGGAGTTCTCAGAATAAAGGAGCTGCAGACATGTGAGCAAATAGCTGTGATGAGTTTCATAGTAGGAGTGTGTTATGTGTATGTGCATGTGAAATGGATAATGGTAGCATGAGGGAAGGAACAGGCGATTGTATGAGAGGATTCAGAGAGAAGGGTATATCCTTGCATGTTGAAAAAGGAGAGGCAGCTCTTGCTGACTTGTACAAGGCTCCCATGGATTTAAAGGAAGTCAGCATATTGTCTATAAATAACATGCAGAGAAAAAACTCAGGAAATGCACAACCTTGTTCTAAACTTTCTTGGAGATCATAGGTCCCGGGAAGAAAAGATCAGTGTTATTAGCTGGGGAGGCGTCCAAGAGAGATTGATTTAAACCAGTTATTCTCACCTGATGCACTGTTGACATTTTAGGCTAGATTCTTTTTTGCTATGGGGTTGTGATGAGGGCTGTCCTGTGTATAGTAGGATGTTTAAGAGCGTCCCTGGCCTCTGCTTACTAGATGCCAACCATAATGTCTACAGATACTGCTAAATGTCCCTTGGGAGAAGGGTAAAAATCTTTCTTGGTTGAGAACCACTTAAACCAAGCCATGAAAGATGGTGTCTTAGTCAATTTGGGCTTCTATAACAGAATGCCATGAACTAGGTAGCTCATGAACAACAGAAATTTATTTCTTACAGTTCTGGAGGCTGGAAAGTACAAGGTCAAGGTGCCAGCAGATTTGGTGTCTGGTGAGGGCCTGTTTCCTGGTTCATAGGTGGCTTCTTGCTGTGTCCTGTCATGATGGGATGGCAAAGCAGCTCTCTGGAGCATCTTTTAAAAGGGCACTAATTTTACTCATGAAGGTTGGTCTGATCACCTCCCAAAAAACCCCCAGCTCCTAATACCATCACCTTGGGAGTTAGGATTTCAACATATAAATTTTGGATGACACAATATTAAGACTTTAGCATATGGGTAAGGTGTGGGCAGAGAGAAAACTGAAAAGAGGGCCAGGCATGGTGGTTCATGCCTGTAATCCCAGCACTTTGGGAGGCCGAGGCAGGCGAGTCAAGACCAGGCCTGTCAACATAGCAAAACCCCGTCTCTACTGAAAATACAAAAAAAAAAAAAATTAACCAGCATGTCCTGGTGCACACCTGTAATTCCAGCTACTTGGGAGGCAGAGGCAGGAGAATCCCTTGAACCCAGGAAGTGGAAGTTGTGGTGAGCTGAGATCAGGCCATTGCACTCCAGCTTGGGTGACAGAGCAAGACTGTCTCAAAAAAAAAAAAGGAAAAGAAAATTGAAGAGAAGGTTTTCTCACAGTGGGAGCAGGATGAACAAAGTCCTTTTTTCCCTTTTTGGAGACAGCGTCTCACTATTGCCCAGGCTAGAGTGCGGTAGCGTGATCATAGCTCACTGCAGCCTTGGACTCCTGGGCTATAGGGGCCCTCCCCCCTCAGGCTCCCAAGAAGTTAGGACAATAGGTGCAACCACCATGTCTGTGTAAGTTTAATTTTTTTTTTTTTTTTTTTTTGTAGAGATAGGGTCTCGCTGTGTTGCCCGGGCTGGTTTTGAACTCCTGGCCTCAAGCAGTCTTCCTGCCTTGCCCTCCCAAAGTGCTGGGATTATAGGCATGAGCCACCATGCCCAGCCTGAACAAAGTCTGGATCTAGGATTAAGACTATTGGGTATGAATGGGAGAATGAAAGAAGAGAGCTGTGCATTTGACTGAGGCAGACACTTTATTCATTTATCGACTACTTTCAGAGCACTAGCTGTGAAGCACTGTGAACATCTTTCAAGATAATCACTAACAAAATAGAGTGACTGCCAAAGGCTATAATTATATTAAAGAAGGTGCTGTTAGAGTCAGAGAAAGGGGTTGTCTTTGCCTTGTACTTAGCTGTATTTATTGAGACAAATTGAGAAAAGTATGTCTATTTCATCTTTCTGCACCATCCATTGTCTTTGCTTCTCAATCCAATCTCAGTCTTAATCTTTTCCCTACTCCAGAATTACAGAAGAGCAGATCATTTTTCCCTTGGTCCTCTGCAAGAGTGAAGTTTCACTCAAGTAATGTGAGTTTTGCATTCAGGAAAATAGTGACTGCCACCGTTTGTAAATAATTTCCATTTATACTGATTTGCATTAATCTTCATAGATATTGTGTCTTTGTTCAGGCTACAATAACAGAATTATGTTAAACATAATTCTTAAATATCATGTTAAGAATTATGACGTTCTTAATTCTTAACATGATATTTAAATGGCTTAAACAATAGCAATTTATTTCTTACAGTTCTGGAGGCCAGAAGTTCAAGATCAGGTTGCCAGCATAGTTGAATTCTGGTGAGGACTTTCTTCTTGGCTTGTAGATGGCTGCCGTCTTTCTGTGTCTTCATGTGGTGGGGAGAAAGAGATAGAGCAATCCCTGCTGTCTCTTCCTTTTCTTTTCTTTATTTTTTTTTTTCAAGACAGGGTCTCTCTCTGTTGCCCAGGCTGGAGTGCAGTGGCGTGATCATGGCTCACTGCAGCTTCATTTTCCTGGCTCAAGCGATCATATCACATCTCCTCCTGAGGAGCTGTGACTACAGGCCCGCACCACCACATCCAGCTAATGTTTTATATGCAGTAAAGACAAGGTCTCACTTTGTTGCCCAGGCTGGTCTTGAACTCCTGGGCTCAAGCCATCCCCACATTGGCCTCTCAAAGTGCTGGGATTATAGGCATGAGCCACCTTGTCCAGCCAAACTAACCAGATCTTACATAATTAGTACACATGTGCCTAGTGCTTATCATATTGGACAGTGCAGATTATAGAACATTTTCATCACAGAAAGTTCTATTGGACAGTGCTGCTCTAGTCAATTTAGACTTACACTAGAATCAAGACTGACTTAAAAACTGAATACTTCTGCCAAGCGTGGTGGCTCATGCCTATAATCCCAGCACTTTGGGAGGCCGAAGCGGGAGGATCGCTTGGGCTCGGAAGTTTGAGACCAGCCTGGGCAACATAGGGAGATGGTTGTCTCTACTAAAAATAAAAAAATAAAATAAAAACAGCCAAGCATGGTGGCGTGTGCCTGGAGGGTTACTTGGGAGGCTAATGTGGGAGAATTGCATGAGCCTCGGAGGTTGAGGCTGTAGTGAGCATGCTTGTGACACTGCACTCCAGCCTGGGTGACAGGGCAAGACCTGGTCTCAAAAAAAAGAACACTGAGGCCAGGCGCAGTGGCTCGTGCCTGTAATCCTAGCACTTTGGGAGGCCAAGGCGGGCAGATCAGTTGTGGTCAGGAGTTCAAGACCAGCCTGGTCAACATGGTGAATCCCTGTTTCTACCAAAATTACAAAAATCAGCCGGGCATGGTGGTGGGTGCCTGTAATCCCAGCTACTGGGGAGGCTGAGGCAGGAGAATCGCTTGAGCCTCGGAGGTGGAGGTTGCAGTGAGCCAAGATCACACCATTGCCACTCCAGCCTGAAGGGCAAGAGTGAAACTCCATCTCAAAAAAAAAAAAAAAAAAAAAGAAGAAAACTGAATACTTGAATTATATCATTTGGTCCTTGCAGGTTTGTGGTTTTTGATTATTAGATAGTCCTGTAACAGATAAGCTCCACAAATTGCATGGAGCCTTATAGGTGAGTAGTTTTCCTGCAAGCAGTGATGCAGGGCCCTAGGCTCCTTCCATCTAGTGATTCTCCGTCGTCAGTATGTAGCTTTACTACGGTCACTGTGCTTGCCTGCATCAAGCTATCAGATGGGAAGGTGTGGGTTTTTGCAAATGAGGCCTGGAAATGACTCACATTTTATTGCCTTGGATGCAGTCATGGGCCACATCTAACTTCAAGGAAGGCTGCAAAATGTGCATGTATATGACTAGGTTGAAGAGGAAATGGGTTTGGTGGGCACCTAACCATATTTGTTACAAGTGTTTGGTCCTTAGCCTGCCCTGAGAAATAGTCTCAAGAAACAGTCCGAGAAGTTTGCTGTTGCATTTACTGTAAGAATATTTGTGAGGATTATTTTTTCAGTATAACTCGTTATCTCGTTTATGATGATCCATACTTGCCTTGATTGCCATGGAAAGCTTTATATTTTCTTGACTTCCTAGTTTTCTTTTTTTCTTTATGGAGAAAGGAACTGTCACTTTTTGTTTTTATTTTTAGGAAGCTCACTGCTGAATCTGTATACAAGTATAGTACTGTGCAGAATCATTTTTTTTTTTAATACGGAGTCTTGCTCTGTGATGTGAGCTCACTGCAACCATTGCCACCCTGGTTCAAGCAATTCTCCTGCTTCAGCCTCCCGAGTAGCTGGGACTACAGGTGTGCACCATCATATCACGTCTGGCTAATTTTTGTATTTTCAGTAGAGAAATGGTTTCAGCATGTTGGCCAGGCTGGTCTTGAACTCTTGGCCTCTAGTGATCCACTGCCTCAACCTCCCAAAGTGCTGGGATTACAGGGGTGAGCCACCACCCCTGGCCCCCTGTGTAGAATCGCAAAGTGTGCGTGACTGCATTATAACTTTCTCATATGCTTGGTTTGCCCTTAAATTTCTGTATTTTGATCCTGATTTTTCTGAATTTGTATTTTTTCATCTTTTCGTGTATGTTTATATTGTATAAAATGCCTCAACTTGTTTGGTATAATAAAGTGAGACTGTAAACAAGCAGTATCTTTCTCCAAAATGCAAATGTTTGAAAATCATCATTGGCTTTCATTCCTATTTGTATTTTCTCTTTTTTGGTGTGAAATCATAAAATCCCGGAAAAGAACACAACAAGAGCCCTTGTTTCATCACCCAGATTTTAACATCTTTAACATTTTACCATATTTGTTTCAGGTCTTGATTTTTAAGATGAAGTTTTAAAAATACATTGAGCTCAAAGTCCCGTGATGACCCCTAGATCCAAAAAATGAAATCGATGTATCGTCCCATTCCTTTGTCCCTGTGTGCCAGGCAAAGAGAACTCATCTCATAGTTTACAGCCTTACTATCTTACTGCTTCCTTCATCTGAACAGCTCTGCCTGATAATTTAGACCTTTCCAGATCCTGAATACCTTTTATGGTCCAGCTTAAGTGCCTTTATTTCCATGAAGCCTGCGTCTGCCCTGTTGTACCCATAATCCTTTCCTTTTTTGAACATCGTAGTGTAGTGGGTTGTGTAATCGCTTTCTTTTTTCAACTCCATAGTACTTGGTTCATACTTTTAATATGGCACTTGTTCAAGGTGTTGTGGCAGAAAGGAGTTGCATTTATTCTGGAATATCAGATAGTTAAGGTTATGTGAAATGTATGTTTTGCCTTGGTGAAAAGTAGAATCTCTGGTTTGTGAAAAGCATGTTTGCATTGTATTGTAGAAAGCTTTGGATACTGTGCTAATTATGTTGAATTTTATTATATAGGCAGCATGGAGTTAAGACCAACCCTTCTTACTTTTTTCTGTCTTTATTACTGGCATCTCTGTCTTATTAGCAAGATCAAGGACCTTAAGGTGGAAGCATGCCTGGGTTATTGAAGGACTAGCAATGGCCAGGTGATGTAGAACAATGATATTCAAAGTGCGATTCTTGGATCAGCAAAATCTATAGTACCTGGAAATTTGTTAGAAATGCAGATTCTTAGGTCCCCTCCCAGACATACTGAATCAGAAACTGAGGGTGAGGTCCAGAAATCAATGTTTTAATGGGCCTATGAGGTGATTCTAATACGCAGACGCTGCATGTCTCCTAGATATATCAGAGTTAGAATTACATAGAGGACTTGTTAAAACATAGAGTGTTGGGGCCTGAGAATTTGCATTTCTAACAAGTCCATAGGTGATACTGGTGATGCTTGGTTAGGAACCATTTGGGGAACCACTATTGTTGGTTATTGTGAAGCTCTTTGTCCTCTGCTCCTGGTGAGTCAGGAAATCCTTAGGAGTTTTTGAGCTGAGAAGTCGCATGATCTTATGTACATTTTCAAAGGTTTACTCTGGCTGCCGTGTTGAGAATTGGGTGGAATAGGCAAGACTGAGAGCAGGGAGACCAGGTAGGAGGTTGTGGGAGTAATTCAGGCAGGAGATGACGGTTTGAATCACAGTGGTATTAGGAGAATTGGTGAGAGTGGTTGGATTCTGGAGACATTTTGACTGCAGAGATGGCAAAATTGGTGATGAGTTTGGTATAGGATATGAGGGGAGGAGGAGAAGGATCAAGTACATACCAAGATTTTTGGTCCAAGAAGTGGAAGGATGGAGTTGCTATTTAGTAAGATGGGGCAGGTTGCAAAAGGAATAGGTTTGGGAGAGGGTAAGGCGGGAGAGAAGGAACATGGGCCTTCTGTGTTGGACATTTTAAGTTCTGGGGTGATCTTGCCAAGGGTATTTAGATGGAATGGGCCTACCCTGGAACACTGGGTGGATGAGAGAGGATAGAAAAGAGAGATCAGAGCACTGAGCCCTGGGCATACCACCTGTACTACAGTTTTGGAGAGATGAACTGTTTTAGGTGCTGGGGATACACAGACAGTATTCTACTCATTCCTTCTTTCAGCAAGCCTTTGTTGAATGGCCACAATGTGTCATGCATTGTAGGTGCTTGGAATACAGCAGTGATCAAAACAGGAAAATTCTAAAAGTCTGTAATTTTAAGGAACTTACAGTGTAATTGGGGACTAGAGACCATAAAACTAATAAATAAAAGAATGTTGTGTGGCCATACCTACCTTGAGGAAAGATAAAGCAGAAGCAGAAGGGTGGGAATGCCTGGGGGTGGAGATTGGGAGGGCTTGCGTGGTATATCAGATGGCCAGGGAGGGCCTTACTGATGAGGTGATATTCCAAGGGAGACCTTAGGGAAGTCAGGGAATTGACCTAGTAGATATCTAGGAGACAAGTATCCTGGCTGAGGGAACCAGGAAGGCATAGCCCTGAGGCAGGGCTGTATTTGATTTGGGGGTAGCAGGAGAAGAATTCTGAATTTTGGAATTTTGGAGATGGAGAGGAACCAGTAAAGGAGAATGAGAACTGAACAAGGGAGGCAGGTGCAGAAGGTGCATCAGGAAGGGAGTGATTAACTGTGTTGCATAGTGCTGGCTGATAGGTCAAAGGGGATAAGGGCTGAGCATTGTTAATGAATTTAACATTAGGTCTTGTCAAGTGACCTTGACAAGAGCAGTTGCAGTGAAGTGGTAGAGATGGAAACCTAGTGGGAGTGGGTTCAAGAGAGAATGGAAGGAGAGGATGTGGAGACAAATGTAGACAAACCTACAGAGTTTTGCTCTAAGGCTGAGTAGAGAAATGGGGCTGGTAACCAGAGGGATAGGTGAGAGGAAAGTCAGAGGATGTTTTTCAGATGGGAGAAGTACCGGTGTATTTGTTTGCCGAAGGGAATGATGGAGTGGAGAGGGAAAATGTAATGGTGCAGGAAAGCAGGGAGACTTGCTGGGAGAATGTCTTGGAGTGGGGAGGGAGAGGTGGGATCTAGTGGGTAACTGGAGTAGAGGTGGCCTTATCTAGGAGCAACAGTTTATTCATTTTAACAGGACAGAAGGCAGAGTGTATGAGAACTGAAGCTGAGAGGTGGAGAGGTAAGTGGTGGGAGCTTGCAAAATCTCTTTTCTGACTGCTTCTGTTTCCTAAGGAAGTTAGGAAAGAAAATCTTTCGGTGAGACTGAGGGTGGAGGAGGAAATGTTGGAAGTTTGTAGTGAAAGAAGTCGTAAAGGAGCATAATAGAATCAGGAAAAGTCAAATATTGTCTTGAGTTATATACTCTACAGTGATTTGTGCTCTTCATTCCTACTTGCCTTTTCCTTTGCCTGAATGCCCTTCTCCATTACCCTTCCATTTGTTAAACTTCGTCCTTTATCCTTTAAGCTCAGTTCTATGTTGCCTTCTCTGATCCAGTCAGGCAAAGTTGAGCATTTTCTTATCTGCGCCTCAGTTTTGCAGTAACTCCCATGTTGCTTTAATTATTGAGTTTGTTTTATGTCTGTCTCTCCTGCTCAATGGTGAGCCCCTGGGAGTAGAGGCTGATTTTTTTTTTTTTTTGAGACTGAGTCTTGCTCTATCACCCAGGCTGAAGTGCATTGGTGCGGTCTCAGCTCACTGCAGCCTCTGCCTCGCAGGTTCAAATGATTCTCCTCCCCAGCCTCCCGAGTAGCTGGGATTATAGGCGCCTGCCACCATGCCCTCCTAATTTTTGTATTTTTAGTAGAGACAGGGTTTCGCCATGTTGGTCACGCTGGTCTCAAACTCCTGACCTCAGGTGATCGTCCTGCCTCGCCCTCCTGAAGTGCTGGGGTTACAGGTGTGAACCACCGTTCCTGGCCAGAGGCTGAACATCTTTAGTGCCTAAGATAGTGCCTAGCTCATGATAGGTTTTCATCAAATTAGAATAACAAAATAATGCTTTAAAAGGAAAGGCTTTCTCATCTTGAAAACTGTGATATTCTCATGCTAAAGGAAGTGCCTGGCACTTAAGGGGTTACTAAATATTTGAATTGACAGTGAGTTGTACTGTGGATGTTTGCGGTAAACGAACACTTTAAATGAGAAATCTCATGTATCTCTGTATCTTACGTGTCTCTATGCCCTTCTATTTTCATATCCTGTGTATTTTTGAATGGGTCTCATGATTGACCTGGTAGGTACTCAGTACTTATGAGTGAAATGAATGAATGAACCTAATTAAAAAGGACTAATAACAGAGAAACTACAATAGTAGTTCAGCTGTGAGATGAAGGTGATAGCAATGATGAGGATGAAAATGCCAGAGATACTGCACAGTTCCCCACTTAGGAAGGGCGGAGGGAAGGTTCTAATGCTAATTAATTGTGTACTGTGTGCTATACCATACCATGATTATTCCTTCCCATTTTAAAGATGGTTAAACCTGCGATTCAGAGATGGTTAGCAGTCTTCATGTTATGTCTATCTGATTCCATGAAAATACTCCTTTTTCTGCTGCCACACAGCCTTGATAATAGCCCTTGTATCCCTTTATAGCTATTAATTCTCCCCATTTTTCTGGTTGGTTTCAGTGGATTGAATTTCAAATGGCCTCTGAATTAAGCAAAGATGTCCTTTTGTAGGCAGCTTTACATTGCTTTACTAAGCTTAAAGAAACTGTGGTTGAAGATAGAGATTAGGAAGTGTTAAATATGAAGGTAATAACTGAAACTGTTACAGTGGATGTGCTGCCAGAAGACGAGAAATTCTGCTTTTACTGACTCTGGGATCTCACCAAGTCTATTAATCTGTTCGAAGCCAGAGGAACTGGCAGAAATGTAGATTTTCTCTTTTTTTTTACAGTTTCCAGAATTCAATACGAATATATGTTGGATAGTTTAACAATTATGGGTTTTCAAAATAGTTTACTAATAAACTATTAGTATTTTTTTCTCTTTGGAAAATTGTATCGTATGAGTGGTGTACTTTTTCTAACCCATTTATCTTCTTGGCCTTTAAGAACGGTGCTGTTGTTGACTTCTTCACAGAATCAGGCTCTCTTTTGGAAGAGGGTTATATTCCTCCTAAAACTAAGGATACTTACCTTCTACGTATATTAAGTCCAGGTGTGTTTGGTGGCCCAGGTGGGTGGCACAATGATTTGGTGTCTTCTCTACAGGATATACCTAATGGGATATTTTTGGGATACATTTATGGGATATTGGATACACTTGTATGAATGTTTACAGCAGTTTTATGAATACTTTCCTATGCAGTTATTATTCTGACACAATGATTTGGTGTCTTCTCTACAGGATATACCTAATGGGATATTTGTGGGATACATTTATGGGATATTGGATACATTTGTATGAATGTTTATAGCAGTTTTATGAGTATTTTCCTATGCAGTTATTATTCTGACTTATGAATCTTGTTTTATTGTTTGAAAATATAGGTGATAATTTCAAGATGCCAGGACGTTCCAATTCAAATTCAGGTTCAACTGGTTTCATCTCCTTCAGCAGTGTAGAGTCTGCTCTCTCCTCCTTGAAAAACTTCCAAGCCTGTATCAACTCTGGTATGGACACAGCTTCTAGTGTTGCTTTGGATCTTGTGGAAACTCAGAGTAAGTAAAATTAAGACTTCTTTTGTGTCTACTTTGAGGTAACACCATGTGGTGGTATTACTCTGGGGGTACTTTTTGAGTATCCTTGGGGGAATGATTTAATGCCTTTAGGCATCTGTTTTTTCATCTTGTTCTACATACCGCAGCTGGGTACTGAGGGTGAAATGAGATTGACTCATTCATGTGTGTTCAGACAGTTAAGTTCTGCTATAAACTGCACTAGAAATTTATGGGCAAAGATATGAAGATCCAGACCTCAAGGAGCATACAGTCTAAAGTATAGGACATTTGTGAACTGTAAGGTATATAAATTTATTATGATATTGTTATTTTCCAGTAGTTTTTACTTTGTTCCTACTTGATTACCCGGTAGATAGACTAAGCTTATGCTAGGGATGCCAGCAAAGGAAGGCCTCAACAAACATGAGAAAAGTTCAGCTTCAATGAATTTTACCTACATTTGTCCAATTAAGAAGATCTAGAAAGATGTTATTTGCAGGCTGTGCACGGTGACTTGTGCCTGTAATCCCAGCACTTTGGGAGGCTGAGGCGGGCAGATCACCTGAGGTCAGGAGTTTGAGACCAGTCTGGCCGACATGGTGACACCCCCATCTCTACTAAAAATACAAAAAATTAGCTGGGTATAGTGGCAGGTGCCTGTAATCCCAGCTACTTGGGAGGCTGAGGCAGGAGAATTGCTTGAACCCAGGAGGCGGAGCTTGCAGTGAGCTGAGATTGCGCCCCTGCACTCCAGCCTGGGCAACAGAGCAAGACTCCACCTCAAAAAAAAAAAAAAAAAGATGTTATTTGCTTTCTTTGGAGTAGAATCCTTGTTATTTTATTTTGCAAAAGGAGCCAGAGGAGCAGCATAATCCCTTTTATTGTTTTTAACAGCATAAGTTTTGAGCAATTTGTGATGTACCTTGGTGTGATTTTCTTTGTTTAGCCTGTCTGATGTTGTTTGAGTTTTATATATCTGTCAATTTACAGTTTTTTGAATCAAATTTGGAAAAAATTCTGCTACTGTTTCTTCAAATATATATTTTTTATTTCTCTGCTCTCCTCTGTCACTCACATTTCATGCATGTTAGATGGGTTGATATTGTCCCATAAATCAGTGGGACGTGATAGATTTTTTTCCAGTCTTTTTACTCTTTAGCTTCAATTTGAATAATTTCTATTGCTAAGTTCATTCACCTTGTCTACTGCAGTGTCTAATCTGATAATTTCATTTAGTGAATTTAAAAATTTCAGGTATTACATTTTTAATTGTTGAAGACATAAGAAAGAATTAAGTAGAATCTTTTTTTTTAGTTTTCCATTTCTTCTTCATCGTGTCCATGTTTTCCTCTACATTCTTGAATATATGGGGCATGTTTATAATAGCTATTTTAATATCCTTGAATTTTAATTCTGTCATCTCTGTGTGTATTATGTTGTTGAGTGTTTGGATTTTGTTGTGTGTGTGTGTGTGTGTGTGTGTGTGTGTGTGTGTGAGACGGAGTTTCACGCATGTTGCCCAGGCTGGAGTGCAATGATGCGATCTTGGCTCACCACAACCTCTGCCTCCCAAGTTCAAGTGATTCTCCTGCCTCTGCCTCTCGAGTAGCTGGGATTACAGGCATGCACCACTACGCCCGGCTAATTTTGTATTTTTAGTAGAGATGGGGGTTTCTCCATGTTGGCCAGGCTGGTCTCGAACTCCCGACCTCAGGTGGTCTGCCTGCCTCGGCCTCCCAAAGTGCTGGGATTACAGGCATGAGCCATCGTGCCTAGCCTACTGTCTTCTTCTAAACAGTGTTGGAGTTTGTTTTGGCGGGCAGCTGAGTGATTGTTTAGGCTGATCCTTTCCAGGCTTGTTGTTAAACTTCGTTAGGGCAAGTCTAGTGTAGCCTTTATGTTAGGGCTAATTTAGCCTTGTTATAGCCTTGTTACAAAGCATGGCCCTTCTGGAGTCTCTGTTGATTTCCCTGAGGGTTCAGTGAGATAGCTGTACTCTGGCTGGATGGAATTTCAATGTCTCCTGGTCCTAGGTCCTATGTGACTGAACATCTCCCAGTTCTGGTAGTTGTTCACTTTATAGCTGTCAGCAGTTGTTCCTCAGCATGTTAGGATTCAGCATCAGGTTGAAGAGGACCCCAGTGCAGATTCCTGGAGCTCTTTATCTGCATAGCTCCCTCTCCGTGCTTTCTCTTGCAAACCCCTGCTGCTTGCCTCAGCCTCCCTGAACTCCAGTCTCTGTCTCCTTAATTCTTCAAAACTGCTGTGCTAGTCCGGGCATGGTTGCTCAAGCCTATAATCCCAGTACTTTGGGAGGCTGAAGCAGGAGGATCACCTGAGGTCAGGAGTTCGAGGCCAACATGGTGAAACCCTGTCTCTACTAAAATACAAAAATTAGCCAGGCATGGTGGTGTACGCCAGTAGTCCCAGCTACCCAGGAGGCTGAGGCAGGAGAATCTCTTGAACCTGGGAGGTGGAGGTTGCAATGAGCCAAGATTATGCCACTGCACTCCAGCCTAGGCAACAGAGCAAGACTGGGTCTCAAAAGAAAAAAAAAAAAAAAAGATTCCCTTGGATTTCTCCTTTCTTGTGCAGGGAAAAAGGCATTGCAAGACTTTCCCAGTTTTCCCTTCCTGCAGTAATTACAGTCCTGTCCTGCCTTTGTCCCACTGTCTAAGGCTGTTGTTTATATATTTTGTTTGGTTTTTCAGTCATTCATGGCAGGAGGACCAGTTCCATACAGTTATTCATTTATGGCTGACAGCTGGTATCACCCATAATCTTTTTAGTGGGTGGCCTCCAAATGTCTTAACCCTGCCTAGTTTTGGAGTATAATTTTGGTGATGACAGATAATTTGGCTTTGATAGGTAGGCTTGGATAAAAGTCACAATAAAATCTTAAACCATAAGAGAGAAGACTGGAACATAACCCCCTTGGGAGACTGTATCAGTTTTTTTCAGGATTCTCTTTGAAGACTCCTGAGCGTTTTAGCTGCAGAATTTTTTGTTTTTTTTCTCTTGGTTTCGTTTTGTTTTAAATAAGAAGGATTTTTTGTTGTAAAAATACAACATAGTTTGTGGAATTTAAAACGAAATATAAATATCATTTTTGAAAGGTTCATGCTCTAAAGCAGAAGTTGGCGAAGTTTTTCTATAAAGGGCCAGATAACAAATATTTTCAGCTCTGTAGGCCATATGGTTTCTGTCACAACCTGCTGTTGTGATGCAAAAGCCACCATAGACAGTACGTAAATGAATGGGCATAGCTGTGTCTTATAAAACTTGATTTACAAAAATATGCAGTGGGCAGGATTTGGCTCACAGACTTTGGTTTGTCAACACCTGCTTTGGTGCCACAAGTTGTCGTTAAGCAATTTTTAAAAGAAAGATTTATTTTTGTTATTTGGATTAATTTTACAGCAAATACTTGGTTTTGCATTTACCAAAAAAAGTCAATTTAAGAAAAATTTGAGGCTGGGTGCAGTGGCTCACACCTGTAATCCCAACACTTTGGGAGGTCGAGGTGAGCGGATCACGAGGTCAAGAGGTCGAGACCATCCTGGCCAACGTGGTGAAATCCTGTCTCTACTGAAAAATACAAAAATTAGCTGGGCGTGGTGGTGCATGCCTGTAGTTCCAGCTACTTGGGAGACTGAAGCAAGAGAATTGCTTGAACCCAGCAGGCGGAGGAAGGTTGCAGTGAGCCAAGATCGTGCCACTGCACTCCAGCCTGGCACCTGGTGATAGCAAGACTCTGTCTCGAAAAAAAAGAAAAAAATTTGAGCAAATTATATGGGAAAAAGTGAATTAAAGAACTTGGACAGATACAGAGTCACCAGAAGCCTAGAATACTTATGAACTCAATACATATATGGATACATGCGCACATGCACACACACATACACACACACACACACACACACGCACACACACACACTTTAATACCAAGAGTCGGAATGAATAACAAAGTAGTCAACATAAACTTACCCAGTGACTATTCTGCGTATGATTCAGCTCTAGGTTTTAAAGAGGACATAAACAAGTATTAAGTGATTCCTCCCTTCATAGAGTTTACCATCTTAGTGGGAAGACAAGCACATATTAAAATACTGGAACAATGAGAAAACAGAAAAGATGTTATAAAGCTGCAAATAATTAATATCACTGCTGATCTTATCAGAAAAGTCATATGCTCTCAAATTTATAATGGTGAACACAAATTTTTCAAAGTTCTAATTTTTTCTTTAAAACTTTCATTTTGGCCAGGTGTGATAGCTCACGCTTGTAATCTTAGTACTTTAGGAAGCCGAGGCAGTTGGATCATCTCAGGTTAGGAGTTTGAGATCAGCCTGGCCAACATGATGAAACCCCATTTCTACTAAAAATACAAAAAATTAGCTGGGCGTGGTGGCAGACGCCTGTAATCCCGGCTACTCGGGAGGCTGAGGCAGGAGAATCGCTTGAACCTAGCGGGTGGAGGTTACAGTGAGCTGAGATCGTGCCACTGCATCTAGCCTGGGTGAAAGAGTGAAATTCTGTCTCAAAAAAAAAAAAAAAAAAAAAACTTTAATTTTATCATTAGCAACAAATGCTGTTGGGTGTTGTGTTTTAAATTTTGGTGCCCAAGCGTACTTTGTTAATTTTTAATAAAATTTGTTTAAGATATCCAAACCGTAAAAACCAGAGTTTAAATTG
>CAUYLG010025320.1:0-28572 GCA_963573385.1 Cacajao melanocephalus
TTGGATATATACCCAGTAATGGGATTGCTGGGTCAAATGGAATTTCTATTTCTAGGTCCTTGGGGAATCACCACACTGTCTTCCACAATGGTTGAACTAATTTACACTCCCACCAACAGTGTAAAAGTGTTCCTATTTCTACACGTCCTCTCCAGTATCTGTTGTCTCCGGATTTTTTAACGATCGCCATTCTACCTGGCGTGAGATGGTATCTCAATGTGGTTTTGATTTGCATATCTTTAATGGCCAGTGATGATGAGCATTTTTTCATATGTTTGTTGGCCTCATATATGTCTTCTTTTGTAAAGTGTCTGTTCATATCCTTTGTCCACTTTTGAATGGGTTTGTTTTTTTCTTGTAAATTTGTTTTAGTTCTTTGTAGATTCTGGATATTAGCCCTTTGTCAGATGGGTAGATTGCAAAAATTTTTTCCCATTCTGTTGGTTGCCGGTTCACTCTAATGATTGTTTCTTTTGCTGTGCAGAAGCTCTGGAGTTCAATTAGATCCTATTTGTCTATTTTGGCTTTTGTTGCCATTGCTTTTGGTGTTTTAGCCATGAAGTCCTTGCCTATGCCTATGTCCTGAATGGTTTTGCCTAGGTTTTCTTCTAGGGTTTTTATGGTGTTAGGTCTTATGTTTAGATGTCTAATCCATCTGGAGTTAATATAAGTTTAAGATGTCAGGAAGGGGTCCAGCTTCTGCTTTCTGCACATTGCTAGCCAGTTTTCCCAACAGCATTTATTAAATGGGGAATCCTTTCCCCATTGCTTGTTTTTCTCAGGTTTGTCAAAGATCAGATGATCGTAGATGTGTGGTGTTGCTTCTGAGGCCTCTATTCTGTTCCATTGGTCTATGTCTCTGTTTTGGTACCAGTACCATGATGTTTTGATTACTGTGGCCTTGCAGTATAGTTTGAAATCAGGCAGCATGAAGGATATGAACAGATACTTTACAAAAGAAGACACCTATGAGGCCGACAAACATATGAAAAAAATACTCATCAGCACTGGTCATTAGAGAAATGCAACTCAAAACCACATCGAGATACCATCTCCATCTCATGCCAGTTAGAATGGCAATCACTAAAAAATCTGGAGACATCAGATGGTGGAGAGGATGTGGAGAAATAGGAATACTTTTACACTGTTGGTAGGAGTGTAAATTAGTGCAACCATTGTGGAAGACAGTGTGGTGATTCCTCAAGGACCTAGAAATAGAAATTCCATTTGACCAAGCAATCTCATTACTGGGTATATACCCAGAGAATTATAAATTGTTCTATTATAAAGACACATGCACATGTATGTTCATTGCAGCACTGTTCACAGTAGCAAAGACTTGGAACCAACCCAAATGTCCATCAATGATAGAATGGATAAAGAAAATGTGGCACATATACACTGTGGAATACTATGCAGCCATAAAAAATGATGAGTTCGTCTCCTTCATAGGCATATGGATGAATCTGGAAACAATCATTCTCAACAAACTGACACAAGAACAGAAATCCAAACACCACATGTTCTCACTCATAGGCGGGTGTTGAACAATGAGAACACATGGACACAGGGAGGGGAGCATCACACACTGTGGTCAGTTGGTGGGGGCTAGGAAAGGGACGGTCCGGTGGGGAGGGTGGGGAGGGATAACAAGGGGAGAAATACCAGATATAAGTGATGGGGGGATGAAGGCAGCAAATCATCTTGCCATGTATGTACCTATGCAACAATCCTGCATGATCTGCACATGTACCTCAGAACCTAAAGTACAAAAAAAAAAAAAATTTATGTTACTTTTACCGATTAATTTTTTTAAATTGTACTATTTATTTATTGTACTTTTTATTTAATTGGCTGGTATCACCACTTCCAAAAGTGTCTTGAACTCAGTGGTACTTATGTTGAAAAATAAGTTTACATTTAAAGTTTATATTTCAGCAAATCAAAAAGCCTTATTTATCATGATTAAGTAGGCATTATTAACTGAAGGGCGTCCTTGAAAATTTTTTAAGATTAGCAACCGAAAAGAAGTCAGAGGGAGCCAAATCATGATTGTAAGGTGAATGCCTAATGATTTCTCATTGAAACTTTACAAAATCACCCTTATTTTATCAGAAAAATGAGGAGGAGCATTATCATAGTGGACTCTCCAGTGAAGCTTTCTCAGGTGTTTTTCTGCTAAAGCTTTGGCTTTCTCAAAACACTCTCACAATAAGTATATATTATTGTTCTTTGACTATCCAGAAAGTCAGCAAGCAAAATGCCTTGAGCATCCAAAAAAACCGTTGCCAAGACCTTTGCTCTTGACTGGTCCTTATTTTCCTTGGCTGGACCACTCCCATCTCTTGGTAGCCATTGCTTTGATTGTGCTGTATCTTTAAGGTCATACTGCTAAAGCCATGTTTTATCTCCTGTTACAATTCTTCCAAGAACTGCTTTAAGATCTTGATTCCACTTGTCTAAAATTTCCATCAAACGCGCTACTCTCGTCTGCAGCTGATCTGCTCATCATGGATAACGAACAGTTTTGGCAGCCATTGAATGAAAGTTTTGCTGGACTTTAATTTTTCAGTCAGAATTGTGTAAGCTGAACCAATTGAGATGTCTATAGTGTTGGCTATTATTTGTGCTGTTGATTGTTGCTCCTCTTCAATTAGAGCATGAATAAGATGAATTTTCTCTTGCAAATGGTTGTGGATGGTCTGCCACCATGGGCTTCATCTTCAATGTCATCTAATCCCTTCTTAAAACAAGTTATCCATTTATGAACTGCTGATTTCTTTAAAGAATTGTCTCCATAAATTTTTTGTAAGGCAGCAATGATTTCACCATTCCTCCACCCAAGCTGCGCCATAAATTTGATATTTCTTCTGGCTTCAGTTTTATCAGAATTCACAGTACTCTGACAAGGGCTCTTTTCAAACTGATATCATATCCTTCTTAGTGCCTCAAACTAGAACCTGTTCAGACATATTATAACAAATTAGCACAAGTTTGTTTTAGCGCAAAATTCTTTGAAATCTGTACACAGTTTTTTTCATAATATGCATTTTTCATGAACTTTTTGAAGACCCTCATATTTCACTTGATTTATGATTTGAAGGAGAATCAGCTTTAGTGTATGTAATGCTCACACAGGCTTCCAAGATAAAATGTGGTATATTGAAAGAAGGGTCATATCATGGCTTCTTAACGGCAACAGGTCTAGTTTGTGTTGGAAATTGTGATGGTTTTAAAATTTGTCCACAAATTCTCTGATATTCTTGTCATCAAAAGATGGAGCCTAATTCCCTTAAGTATGAACTGGACTTATACTCACTTGTAATGCATAGATGGGGTGGAAATGAAGGTGTGCGACCTCCAAGATTAGGACATAAAGGCATGTAGCTAGCTGCTCACCCTCCCTCAGATCATTTTTCGCTGGCATCACAACTACCATGCCATGAGGACACTCAAGCAGTCCTTAGAAGAGGCTCGTGTGGGGAAGAATTGAGGTCTTCTGTCAACAACCATGTGATTGAGCTTGAAAGCAAATCCTCCAGCCCCAAAAGTCTTCAGATAACTGCAGCCTCTAATGATATCTTGAGTGCAACCCCAAGAGAGACCGTGAGCTGGAATCACCCAGCTAAGCTGCTCCTGAATTCATGACCCACAGAAACTGTGAGATAATAAATGTCTGTTGTTTCAAAGCGTTAAATTTTGGAGTAATTTGTTACGCAGCAATAGATAATACAGAAATTTCTAGAAGACTTCTAGAAATTTTATTTAATGTGGTTTTTAAGAATATATGTTTAGTGACATTTTATTAATATACCCTAATCCCTGATAGTCTCCTAACAGACTGTGATTTTGCCAGCAGGAGTGTTATCAATTAGAAATTTTTTCAGAAATGTAATTCTACAAAGACAAAGGCAAAAAGATGTCTAAATCTAAAACTTATACACCCATATAATGTGGACTAGAAAGTATTTGTGATATAAACAATAATGTTAAGGTGAAAAGGATTTATGAGTACTTTTAAGATGTTTAAACATTAACAATTTAAAATATCTTTTATGTTAATATTAGTTCCAAAAATTTGTCTAAAATGTTTCATTGTTTCAAATTTGTTTTATTTGCAGTTTTGCCTTTAATAGTTATGCTAAAGAGAAGGAAAGGGAAAAGAAAGGTGAATAGATTCTAGAGCTTGAGAAACATAAGACCCTTTATTTGTGAAAATATTTCTCTTGTGACACACATTTTTAGATTGTTAGAAAAACACTCTTTCTTGGCAGACAAAAGTATTATTGTCTAAAACGTGTACCAGTGTTACTTATTTTTTAAGAAAACAACATAATGTGTCATATTCTGGACATGATTTAAGAGTTTTTTTCAATGCCTTCTATGAGTGTTTCTTTGTTCAAATTTAGATTCTTTCCCTTCATCAAAGTTTTCAACTAATAGTTACCACCAGAGAAGTGTTTGGAATCTTGAAAGAAAGGCGACAGCTCTGAAAGCTTTTGGTTTCTTTATACTCATATATGAACTAGCAGACCTATTCCGGAATGACATTATAGTGTACTCCACAAGAGAGGGTTTGCATTTCATCTTAGGAAGCAATCCAGTGAGAAACAGATTCGCTTTCAAATACCACCATAGAACTAATGTAATGAAAGTCTGTCTACAGAGTGTGGGCATATCAGTCCATGTCAGGCTGAGGGAGAGGTAGATGGGGTTTGGAATACTGATCATGCACCATGAAAGTCAGACATAGTTAAGTAGGGTCAAAAGAGCCTTCCTGATGCTGAACAGCCATGAAAATGATACAGTCTTGTCTTTTTTTTTTCTTTTTGGAGATAATTATCTAATGTCACAGGAAAATAACGTTATGAGACAAGCTGGTTCCAAGTAGTAGGTAGATGACTTCATTTTTGATAAAAAAAAATTAAAAAGCACAAACAGGAATATAAAAATTAGATTATGTACAAAATACCAATAGTATTTACTTCTGCTCGGTAATTAAATATTCTTCCCTTTGTTTTTATCTTTAAAAAAATATTATTGCTGAAAAAAAAAGGAAAATATGATCCTGGAGAGAGTTATTAAACACCAGGAAATAGGAATCCAAGAAGCCAAACCTGGGCCCAGCAGTCAAAGGTTGGAAGCCCAGGATAGGTCTGAACAAGGTGATGACAGCCAAGCACAGAAATGGGAGATTGTTCTTTTCTTTTCCTACTGGAATGTTCTTTACCAAACAGTTTCCTCTACGTTAGATGTTAGCACTTCTTGCATTTAATGGCATCCTATGATTAACTGGCACAACAGCCAAATGATACGAGCAACTTTGCTTTTGAATTGCTACAAAATGTACTAGAAAACGATACATTCAAATGATAAAAACCAAGCCTGATTAATGTCTCTGGCTTAAGAAGAAACTTAACTAATAGAATTGACAGATGATGCACCAATAAGGAAATACTACGAGAAAATCTTTAAGGTATAAATATAAGGTGAAAATATCTCTCAGGTGCTATACCAAAGTAACTTGGGGAAGCAAGAACATTTGCTTTTGATTCCTGGACTTTGAAGAATACAAAGGCAAGAAAGCCATATATTAATTTGACAGTGCGGTAGGAAATCTCCATGTTGAGTGGCTTTGAGTAATGAGAGAAATTGTGCAGAACCCATGTCTATGCCCATGAGATATTTAACATATTCTTAAGTGGCTTCTATGTCATAGTAATCATACTAATTAAACTTAAAATAGGTGACCTGTCCTTTAAGGCATAGGAGTAACCCTCACAATGTGTAACAATTAGAAGCCAATGCACAGATTTTCAGTAAAAATAATGCAAGCCTTATTGGGAAAAATAGACATCAAAATATCAATGTACAATGTAGGATTTATCAAAAAATATAGGATTAATAGTTGACAAAAAGTTACTATGATTTATTGTTTTTAAGAAAAAATGATGATAAGATGGAAAATTAAGAATGTGGAACTTGTGGCACAAGCTTCCCAGCTATGTTATATCTTAGCCATACCCTTTTTACTTTTGTTTGCCAAATATGAAGTGGTGCTATGCATGTAATACTCTAGTATGCACTCTATTTAATAAAAATGAATATACACAGTTAATCTTACAAATTAAACATAGAAAATGGTGTTTTACATCTGTAGCTCTATAAATTCAGAAGTACATCATACCTGGAGTATAGTTCCAGGCGATGACTAAAATGACCATATATGTTCTGCCTCTTATCCATGAAGATAATGCTATGGTCCTTCTAAGGAGAGTCTTTGAACTTCGTGCCATTCCCAGAAGTGGTGTTGGCCTATTTAGGGTCTTTCTTTTGGCCTATGTCATGTTGTTACTAGCTGACTGATGGCGTAGAGGTGAAGGTCAGGAGCAGAGAACAGAAGGAGGCTAACTGAGCTTACCAGGGCCACATGTATGCATGTCTCACAGAGCTCTACCTACATTCCTTGACTCATAAAGAAACTCTGAAGGAATTACATTTATCGTGTTTGGATAAGAGGAAGCTGTGAACTGTCCTAATGACAATCTTCACGATGTACTCAAAGCTGCTCAGTGAATGTCCAACTGTTCTTTATTCTATATAGAGATATAATTTACAAACAGACCTTTAAAACTGTAGCTGAACAAACACCTGATGCAACATAGCTATTGCAGTGTAGAAGAAAAAGGCAAAATGGTGCCTTTTTTATGCTGGTTAGACTTTGGAGTTTCCTTTTTGAAAAAGAAGAAAAATAATTGATCACATGTGATTATTCTGTGATACCCAAAAGCACAGTCTTCTGCTTGCAAGGGAATTTTTAAAAAGCAATGTTACCGTTGATTTCACAACCTAAAGTATCAAGATGCCAGGTTATTTTATAGAAACCATACCAGTCACACAGAAGGTTTTGTTTTCACAGAATTCTTTTTCATTGGAAAAATAATTATACATTTTAACCATATAAATTAGCTTTAAAAAAGTAGACTTTTCT
The DNA here is from genome assembly GCA_963573385.1 of Cacajao melanocephalus. NCBI lineage: Eukaryota > Metazoa > Chordata > Mammalia > Primates > Pitheciidae > Cacajao > Cacajao melanocephalus. Next base: position 6,992 of record CAUYLG010025320.1, read on the forward strand.
TCCCTGATGGTGACCTAATGTTTGGGGGTGGGAAAGGACAGATCTAGAAAAGTGCTCTGAGAATGAGGGTGTCCTTTTCAAACTACACTTTCATATTCACACCAATTCCATGGACCATCTCTACTGTAGGGATCCAGCGTGTGGATAATTATATGGTACCCCTGGGTGGTAACACGTCCCTCCATGGGTTTGGAAGGGAAATGACTGAACACCGCTAAGGGAGATCAATGCAAGAAGACTCTGGTTAAGAGCTGAAGTTGTGAGGGTGAACCACCCACGTTCAAATTTTGACTTTACCGCTCCCTAGCTATATGACCTCCAGCAAGTTTCTTAACTCCTCTAAGCCTCATTTTAAAAATGGGGATAATAACAGAAACGTGCTTGCAAGTAAGGATTGTGAGATTTCAACTAGGTTAAGCAAGTGAGACACTCAGAAGAGTGACAAATGCATATTAACTAGCACTCAATAAGTTACACAGTATAGACATTATCCCCAAAACCGTTCAAAAAAATCTCAGATCGGTTTAAGAAAGAATGTTGCTCTAGTGTCTATGTGGGGACTTAATTAAAGGTATTTTCTCTACACAGCTGTAAAGAAAAGTCTTCCATTGAGTGTAATTTGACTAAATCTCCTCTAAGCTTTCTTGTTTCATTCTAGGACTCTGCAATGCAGTTGAATACAGGAATTTTTGCCCCTTTGGCAGCCTGTATAGAATGAACACTGTGTGAGCAGATGATGATTATATACTTAGTAATTTCATTGTAATTCAGAGTTCACTGGTCAGGTTCATGCCTACAATTTTTTATTTCATTTGTCCTCAGCTGACCTGATTCTCATTATATGTGAAGATTCCCATGGAATGATTCATTCAACTTTGCAACAAAACTCCTAAAGGTCAGCCAGTTGGTCTAGGAGAAAATAAGATTCCTGTGCTGAATTTTGTTTTGCCTGCAAGAGTGCCATCCTTGGTGGCTTCTTGCTGTTGAGGTTCAAAGTCCTCCCCAAGAGTGTCCTAAATTATGCAACCATGTTTGCTTTCCTTTGCTTCTTTCTAACTGTTCACTCAAGGCTCCAGAACATGCCTTCCTACTGTTCCTTCCCTGGGGAATAGAACCATCCTCATCTTCATCTCTCTGTTCTTCCCTTTAAAGTCTTTCAAAGGGCAGTGCAAATTGCCTGCCTGCTCTTGCCCTGGCCAAACAGATTTCTCTCACTCTTCTACTCCTTCCCTCTCTTCCCTTCCTGTCTCCCCACTGCCTCCTTTCCCTCTTTTCTTTCTCTGTCTCTCTCCTTCTCTCTTCTCCTCCCTCCTTCCTTTGAGTCTCCATAGCCTCTATAATCTGACCCATTTCCTTACTGCTTCAGATAACATGCTTTTTACTGTTGGAAAACCTCTTTTGTGTCTCTATGTTGTCTCAACTAGACTGTACATTGCCCGAGGAAGACCCTATGTTTCTTGACCTTATCGTGGTCTGAGCATGTAGAAGAATTTCAATACAGATGTTACTTAATTGATTCATTACAGAATACTTCCAATTCAGTGAAACTATCCACACAGTATCGAAAAAGAGGAATTATTACTGATATTCATTGAAGGCTTTTTATTAGCTAGGCACTGTTTTAAGTACTTTAAAAAGTATTACTTTGTTGTTTATATGGTCAACTCACTTTATTTAAATGTGTACTTGCCATGAGCCAGGTGCTTTGCATATGTGTCCCATTTTTCATTTAATCCTCACTTCAACCCTGTAAAATAACTGTTATAATTACCATTTTAGACATAAGAAAACTGAGGTTCTAAGAAAGCAAGCTTACATGGCTAGGTAGAGGAGGAAATGAAGCGCAAATCAGACGGGGCTGATCCTAAAACCCACATTGCCTCTGCTACACCGTACTGCATAGAATCCACACTGCCATGCAAAACAAGCCAGCCAACGCCTGACTCTCTGAGAGCTTTCACAATGTCATCTCAACTGCACCTGGACTGAACCATTGTTTAGACACTGTTGAGCTTTTGCTGCTGGCAAAGGCAGCCGTAGAAATTTTTGTGCAGTGTTCAAATGTTTTAAGCAATCCAACAGTAGATAATAAACACACGCTATGCTTGTGAGGTTGCCATCGGTGGCCAAGATGATTTTGTCTGTCTTACAGAGCAACTGATACTATACAAATACTACATAGGGAAATTCCTATTCTGTTAGTTCTGAAACAACAAAATCCTAAGGTGTACAGAAAGAGCATGTGGAGCCTGACCACGAGCTGGGATTTTGCGCTGAGGAGCCAATGGGCCACCAGGTTGTGAAAAACTCAGGCTGTCCAGATAAATTAACACCAAAACCCCAAACAGAAAGCACATTTCTTAGTATTGTTCGGTAATTTCATCTCCAAGTAATGTAATAATGTAAAAGCAATAAAAAGGTAAGTCTAGCGGGTATAGGAAATGGGTTTTCTCAATTCTTTGCTGGTGGTTATGTATTTTGGAGACATCTTGCAGGAGGAAAGCCTGGAAATACATATTGAAATGATATCTTTGAGCTAGCATTACAGATTCCTCTGAGCTAACTAGAGGAAAGGAAAAACCACAGGGTAGTGAGAATCATTTCCTTCAGGGCACCACATTCACTTATGACCAATCAAATCAAGCAGTCATCTGCATCTTTGTTGAACTGGGGATTGGAGGGAGAAGGAAATGTGTTTTATCATGTTATTTTTTCATATAATAAGAAACTCAAAAAAATCAAAAGGATATGCAACACACAGTGAAAACTCCCTTTCCTACACCCTATAGCCACCCAGTTCCCCTCCCTTGAAGCAACCTGTTACCAGATTATGAGTCCTTGAAGAAATATTTTATGCAAGCACACATTCACAGACCACATGAATGTCTTACCTTGTGACTGGGACTATATACACAGGCATCGCTTTGTATCCCCAGACAATTGGTTTCTGGACCACTCCTCCTTATCCCCTACTTTCCTATATTAAGATCCTGAGATGCTCACGACCCTTATATAACATGGCATTGTGTTTGCATATAACCTATGCACATTCTCCCATATACTTTAAATCATCTCTAAATTACATCCAGTACCCTAATGCAATGTAAATGTTATACAGACAGTTGTTACACTGTCTTAAGTTATTTGTGTTTTCTTAATGGTTGTATTTTTATTTTTTGAATATTTTCAATACTCAATTGGTTGAATCTGTGGATTCTGGACCTGCAGATATAGAGGGCTGACTATATATTTGGCATACAGGTGACTTATGTTTTACAACGTATTCAACAGGGGTAGAAGACTCCATTATGATATTAGTTATAGTAGAGGCACCAAGCTTTAGGGTAAATTTTATATTAGAAATGTATTTTATTGTCTAATCATTGAGGATCTGATCTCATCAATTCGCTGGCTTTCATTATACTTACCTGGAAAAGATGGCCATGAATAGGGAATCTTATGTTGTTCTTGGTCACAAATATTCGAAACTCTTCAATCTGGACTAATTGTCTTTTCTGCCTAGGATCCTTCTTCACCAAAATCTGGGAATCCTTTTTTCTGCCCTGTGTTTGTACACTTTGTTTTCTGTATCACATCCTTCCTCTTTCTTGATATGCTTTTTGCTTTTGGTGTAGCATACCCTGCAGTAGCCTCTTGAGAAAATATGAGAATAAAATTTTTGCATGTCTGAAAATGTCTTCATTCTACCCTTTCCCTTGACTGATAGTTCGGCTGAGTACTGAAATTCTAGGTTGAAAGTAATTTTCTTTCTGACTTTGAAAACACTGCTATAGTGTTTTTAGAGGTTTTGTGGAGGAATCTGAAGCTGTACTGATTCCTGGTTCTTTGCACTCCTTCATCTGTAGAGAGCAGGAACAAATAAACAAAGCCCAGTCACAGTCATCCTTACTACGCTCCTAATCCTGGCCTCGAAGCAAGATACTCACATGGTCTGGGGTTTTTCTCCTGAGTTGGAAGTGACAAATGATCTATGAGGCTCTTCCCAAATGTAGAGCTCACTTGTGAAGATATAGATAAGAACACTCTGAAACCCCTCTGAAGACCTATGTTCAATTTAGTCCCCGCTTGGCCATGTCATGTGTCCTTGGACTAGTCCATTGTCCTCTTTGAGCTATTGCTTTCCTCTCTGCAAAATAGGCATGATGCCTATCTCACTGGGTTGTTGTGACAATAAAACACACCACATGCAGTGGTTTAGTACATTGTACAACAAAGCATCATACACATGTGAGAAGCATTCTCATAGTCATTTAAAGCAGATAAATGATGCTGCCTAGTGTACTTCCTTGGGGAACCTACTTTAATGTATAGAGAAGAGTGTGTTACTTGCATATTTATTAATGTTAATGTGCTTTTAGGTTGCTTAGTAACTGTTCTACATAAGTTAAATTTTTTGCCATAATAATTGGTTTAACAAATCCTTTTTTCCAAGGCATCGTAAAACTAAACTTTAGCCCAAGTCCTTGTCTAAATCATTAGAAACTGCAAATAGTTTTACTTGTTTTATCATTTAGAAAAACATAAAATTGCCACTTTAGAGTACCAAGACTTTTCTGGGAATAACATTACTGAAATTACCTGGGGTTTTGGTGATTTGAAGTAAATGGAACCCTGTTATTATTACTTGGAGTTGAATTGGATTTTTTAATGGAAAATAAAATAGGACAAAAATGACTTAAAAAAAGAAGTGGCAATTTTATTTATTTTTTGATATAAAATTGTAAAGACATGTCTTATAAAATGCCCCAAACAAGGCAACAATGACTATAGATTGAATTCAAACGGGTTTTAAACGCCAGCTACATTTGACATTATACCTCAAGGTCTCTTGCCCTTTCTATGTACTGCTGTTTATGTTGAAGAAATAAACAAGAAGCATCTGAGAATTCTGTCAATCAGGAGAAAATACAGTCAAATACTGCCAAACATATAAAGGGGATTTAGCCAAAACTGAAACCTAATGAGAATATAGGAGTTGTCTTTTTTCTTTCTATCACAGATTTCACTGGTCAAAGTGACCTTATTTCTAATATTATCACACATTTATGAAAAGAATTTGGTATAGTTTAGTCTTTCATCAGGTAATATCATTTATTTATTCCACAAATATTTATTGAGCACCTACTATGTACGAGGCACAGTTCTAGATGCTGTGAATGCAGCAGCAAATACAATATACAATCTTTCCTGCTCTCATGAAAATTCCATTCTAGAGACTGTCCAGAGACCAGTCAGGTAAGAAGATCCTGGGTGGCAGACATTCCAAAACAGGAGAGGAAGTGATGATCTTGAGCCAGTATCATCTTTCTCTTGGCGCTTGAGGGAATTACAAGCCTTTGGCTCTAGCATCCTTTGACTCCAGACCTGATTGCAAAACGTCTATTTTTGTACACGTCTGGAAGGCAAGGAGAGACTCAAGGCACAGTGGTCTGAAGAACCTGGGTGCCTATGAAGGAATCATATCATCTACTGGAAAACTCACTGGTCTCCTCTCACCAAAACAACAAATGGCAAGCTGCCAATCTCATCTGGTATAGCAGGAGTATTGCAGGACAGCCTCAGTTTTAACATTCTGTCCTGTTCTCCTCGTGAGTACACGCACACTTGTCACACCATGTTCTTCTAACTTTGGGGTGGGAAAATGTGGCCTCTGTCACCATAAAGCAAATACTGGAGCAGCAGCTGAGATATTTTAACTCTGCAGTGCCAGCACGATGTAGCAAAGACACCAAGGGGAGACAGACTGATGAACAGCCACAGTAATGGCTGCCATCGTGAGGAAAAGATCCCTAACACTTCCCATGCCAGGAAGCCCCAAGGCAACTGAGGAGTAGGAGAGGGGACTTTCCAAACATCTAAAGCCATGTTGAGAGCCATTAGGGAGAGCCACGCGCTACCTAAACAGTAAACATTTCTTCCTATTTTCCTGTTGCTTCCCTGATTGGGTGAGAGAGAGCTCTCATGTGCTTACTGAAACTCTCCAAAGGAAATTCTGGCCCTATCTAGCTTTTCCTGCCCTGCTCTTTTCCTATTAGAAATTCACCATGTATAGTCTTCCCTAAGAAATGAGGTCATAGAGGCAGAACCAGGATAAACATCCATCTAGTCACAAGCTCCTCAATATAAAATAGTCCCAGCTTTGTCTCATTTGACTAGAGGTTCCATTTCTTCTTAACAACAAAAACAACAAATTATATAAATGTATATTTGCATTTTTGAAGTTCACTTTAGTTTTGTAGGGATGGAGACTGCCTTGTTCTCTACTTTCCTTTCTGATCACGTCCAGAGATGTGAAGTCTCACTTGCTCAAGTTATTTGATTTCGTTAAACGTAACGTCACAGATTTTTTGAGCCAAATCAGATTTTATAGGTCACCTAGCCCAAACCCTTGTTTAGCAAACGAAGAAACTGAGACTCCAGGAGGTTAAGTAACACTCCCCGGTCACAAATCCAATCAATAGCAGGGTGAGGGGTCACTGACCCCAACTCCACAGTCATTCCACTAAATACAAGAACAAACCAAATTACGTTGCCAACAGACTTTTCATATCCCCGAGATCCTCCAGTGGTTTGGAGAGGAAATGAGATCTCTTACAGAGAGACTTCACAGGGAGGCAGGAAAAGCACTCATACATAGAAGCAGCAAGATCCCCCTGAGAGTGACCTGAAGCTTCCCATGCATTCAAACGCATGGGGGCATTTTTGACCAGTTTCAGAGCATTCCCCAGCCTGTAGATGGCACAGCTGGTCATAGAGTAATTTAAGGGAGTCATCTTTGTGACCTCTTGTGCTTGAGGACTTTGGTTCATGTCAGATGCAATACTGAATCATCGAATCCTAAGATCTGTATGATTCTTGATACATGATATAGCCCTATCCAGTGGCTACAGCATGTGATCACATGTAGTGCAGGAAGCTTCATTTGGACAAGCATAAACAGAAACCCCTTTTCATCACGGTGGATTTCTAAAACTGATTTTGTATAAAGATGACTGCAATAAAATGGGCTGTAGTTGCCATAGGAACGTGATCTCTCGAGTCTGGCAGCAGTGTTATGTGTGTATGTGTGTGAGTGTGTATATGTGTGTGAGTGCGTATGTGTGTAAGTGTGTATGTGTGTGGGGAGGGGTGTATTCTTGACCAAAAAGGAGCTGCCATAGACAGGCAGCACCTAAAATGGGTAAAACCAATTTGCTTACACCATAGTCATGCATCATTTATTTGGCTAAAAGATGATTTATTAGCTCTCACATGAATTAATTAAATATTTAATTTGCCATCCTCTGGTTTGCCTCCATAGAATTTAGAAGGACTCTGAGGTGTTAATTTGAATAGCTCAGTTCTCTTTAATATGCTACCCACCAACTTTGAACTGCTACCTTTTTTCCTCTTTGAAAAATGTCTCCATAACAAAGGGAATCATTTAACATTATTCTATTGCCCAGAGTTTCTTTTAGAGTGGTGAGTACTTCTTAATACATTTCTGTTGGTGAAAAATTTCTGAAAAACATGGGTTAATCCTACAATTCTTCCTATCTTCTCCTGCCCCTTCAATTTATTTAAAGCTATAAATAAGGGCAACTGTTCCCCTGTCAGTCAAAAAGCACCGTGGCCCAGAAGCAGGAAGAGCCACATCCTTCATGGTCATAGGACCTACGTAACCTATGTGGCTGAGCTTTTTGAGCACCACACACTCCACTGAAAAGCATCAGGTCAACTACCAGACCTTTAGAACGGGAGTTTTATTAAAAAGTTCACAGAACTGAGATGGGGATAAGCAACAGTCTGGCTGCGCTGGTACTTTCTTTCTTCTGGAGTGGGTACATTGTCACTGGAAGTGCCGAATACAAGGGAGTGAGTGTGAGGAATCTAATTATGGGTGTTGATTAGGCAGCTGGATAATTGGGACTGACAATGACGTCTGTACAACACAACAAGGCAGAAATGGTCCTGATCAATTTAAAATTGGTAAAATTTGCTGGGTTGTTTTCTCTCAGAAGATCTGAGTTTTGGCTACAGTAGTCAAGTATTCCCCTAATTGTGTGTTCTGTCTGCAAATGTGTTTGGGAAGATTTTTTATCCAGGGACTTTATACTTTATGAACTCAAAGCATAAATGGTTAGTAAAACTGAAAAGGGTTTACTGTGGCTGCTAATAAAGAACATAAATAAAAATGATCATGCTCTAGCTTTTATCTGTTGTCCATCCTAATACCGCCAAGGATGGGGTTAGCAGATACATTCATCTACTGAAGGGGTGAGGGTAACAAAGTGTACCCTTACTGTAACACAGGGAGAAATTCATAATTTTCTAGCCAGTGTTTACATTCTTAGGAGCCCTAATTACCAGTACTTGGCAATCTATATTTTCATTATTCTGGGTTAAGAATTACCCGCTCCTCACTAATGACTCGGAGGAATATAATGTTCCAAAGCAGAATTTCTTGATGTAGTTTCCACAGAAAACTTGCCCTGTTCTTTTGATTAATCATTTCAAGATCTGAAAAATACTGAGTCCTGGATGGCCCTTAGGGACTTCCATGGCAAATGGTTGACATATTAAAACTCTAAGGAATCGTGCAGTAAAAAGACTTGCCTAGCATTAACCTTTTTTTGCAAATTTACTTGACCATGGAATCCATCTGTCAGATTACACCTATCAATCTCCTCAGGTACTTTACAAAATCCTGCCCTACAGCACAAATCATCCTAGAATGTTGTCATGGAGAAGTTAACCATCTGCTCAATGCTTTCTGTAAGCTCAGGGATCGCTGCTACTTTATCCCCAAGGTGAGATCACACAAGTCTAGTAAAATGAACTCACTACTTCACAAAGACGCCATATGGCTACTAAAAACTTCCTTATATTGAGCCTAAACTTGTGATTCAGGAGCACTCACTCATTGCTACTAATTCTAGTCCCTGGAGCGACTCAAGGTAACATTTTCATCTATTTGGCAGCCTTTCAAATATCTAAAGATAATGATTATATACGTAGTGAGTTAATACATACTACTCAGGCTAACAAGCTCTATGTCTTCAATTTTTTTGTCTGTGACGTTATTTTCAGTTTCTCAACATCCTAGTTGTCCTCAGTTATGCTATACTTTGTAAATGTCCTTCTTATAAACATAGCCCCAAAGACTGCAATTGTGACAGTATTATGGATATAATTTCAGCATCAAAGAGGACGGTGGGATTGTTACCTCCCTCCATCTCAACTCTTACTTCATAGATTGCCACATGTTGGGTTTCCAGGAAACCGGCTCTGAGATAGAGATGAATGAGTGGGATCCACACCCACGGAAGGAAGAGGAAGGTGGTGTGACAGGACGAAGGGAGAGGTTGAGTGGCAGTGCAGGATTGACAGGCATTGTCTCTCAGAGTTGACAAGTTGGCGATAACCAAGTTTAGGGGAGAAGGCTGAGCTTTTATACCATCCTACCCCATCATCCATTCATCATTGGATGAAGGCCACCCTAGAAAGGGGGTACCATCTCCTTAAGAAATACAATCCCCAAAGGGGCTGTTGCCTGAGGGCTGGCAGCTGGCCACACTCCCTGCAGTGGAGGGAATAAGTCTTCCATTCTTGAAAGCTGTTCTGACCACACAGCTGCTGATCCATGACCTTGTAGATCCCGATGAGGGTTTGAGGACCATGAGCGAGTTTAAAGGAGGAGAGTGACATGATTGGCTTTGCGTTTTTAACAGCTCACTCGTGCTATTGTATGGCACCTGGAGTGGAGCCGGGGAAGAAGCAGGGGAGACAGTCAGGAAGCCAGGGCTGAAGCCTGGGTGAGACAAGGCGATGGCGGGGACTAGAATGACGGCAGTGGGTGAACAAGGAGAGATGTGACTACAGGTGGTTCTATTTCAGAGAGAGAGCAGTTAGATCTTGTAAACAAAGTGAAGTCGATTGTGAGGAGAGAAATGGGGTTAGACATGACTCCAATGACTCCAAGAGTGCTGGCATGAACCAGAGAGGGAGGAGAGGAGTAATTACCAGGACAAGGAATACTGGAGGAGGGACCATTAGGATGAGGGGACAGAGGGGACAAGTTTGATGAGTATGAGACATCCAAAAATACGAAGTAAGCAGTTGTAAATATAGATCTCGAGCTCAAAAAAGACATCTGAGCTGGCAGTATAAATCTGGGAGCCCATCGATGCTTATTGAGCCTTTGGAAATAGATGGATAGTCCAGAAAGAGCCTATAGAACAAGAAGGGGAGAAAGGAAAAGGAGGTTCAAGACAGACGCCTGAAGGGCCCCAGCATCAATGGGCTGGTTAACAGAGGGTGACATACAGAGGAGACTGAGAAGGCAGGAGAGACGAGAAGAGCAGAGGGAAAGCCAGAGGGTGTAGTGCCATGAAAGCCAAAGAAGGAGAGCATTGAAGAAGGAGGGAGCGGCAGCCAGCGGCGAACACTGCTAAGGGGAGAGTGAAAGAAGAACAGAAATGTTCAAGGGTAGCTACTGCTGAGTAAGCACTGCTTAGTAAGCGCTGCCGCAGACAGACCTAAAAGACGTGAAGGAAACGGTAGAAATGTTTCTGTTTTATTTTGTTGTTGCTGTTGTTATTGCTGTCTTTTCAGCATCCTTCCTTCTGGCCACCGAGCACACGGTTTGGTGAAGAGTGGTCATCACATCGACTGGCTGGCCTCTGCGACGGCATGTAGCCCAGCCTGTGCCTTTCCCGACTGGGTTCATTTTCTGTGGCTGCTGTAACAAATGACCTGAAACTGGGTTGTTGAAAATAACGGGAATTTCTTCTCTCCTATGCTGCAGGCCAGAAGTCTGAACGCAAGATGCCTTCAGGGTCATGTTTCCTCTATCCGTTCCTGAGCTCTCTCAGCTGCTAGTGGCTGCTGGCATTCCTGGGTTTGTGTCCTCATCACTCCAATCTCTGCCTCGGTGGTCACATTTCCTTCTCCTCTTCTGTGGGATTATTATATCACTTATAAGTACACTTGATATGGCATTTTGGGGCCCACTTTGCTTGGAAATCTCCTTAACTAAATATCCAAGTTCATCATTTACAAGGGGCACTGTCCACACATCTCTGGAGCACAGTTCAGCTAAGTTTTGGCCACTGCGTAACAAAGATCACCTTTTCTCCAGTTTCCAATAAAAGGTTGAGCCTTCATTAGAAGTGCCTTCAGTGTTTATATTTCTACCAATATTTTGTTCAAAGCAATTTAGATTTTTTTTTTTGCTATTGTGCACCTCAAAATTCTTCCAGCCTCTGCTGCTATTTAATTCCAAAGCCATTTATAAACTTTTGGTACCTGTTAAAACAGCACTGCGTTTCCTGATGCCAAAGTCTGTGATATCCGATGGCTAGGCTTTTCCTCCTGTTACAGGACTCATCTGAAGAGAAGGCACCGGCCCCAGCTGGAGCTCACCAGGGGTCTTCTCTGCGATTTTTAAAACTTTACCTGATGTGAGAAAATCATTGTTAGTTATCTAGTTAGAACTGCTAGCCTATGAGTCTAGAGTTGTAGGCAACCAGGTTCTCAGTAAGGTAAAGAAATGTCGTCTCTTTAGTCTGGAAAAGAATGAGGCCAGCACACTAAAAGCACAGACAAGAAACACATATAGAGTGTGAAGGTTCATTCTGAATCCCAGATTCTATATCCCATTGCCCTTGAGGTCATGACCAAGCATGAGAGACTCCTTTAGAGGTTGAAGGAACAAAGTGGGGTGTTCTGAGGGGCAGAGGACACTTGGAGAGAGGGCAGTGCAGGAAGGAAGTGGTCGACAGTTCAGGCACTGCAGAGTCTAGATGAGAGAACAGCAATGATTTCCCTGGGTTCAGCCATTGGGAGTGACTGGTTAGTGCTTGAGAACACAGCTCTGGGTGGGTACTGAGGCAGGATTAGAAAGCACCAGCCAGTGAGCGAAAGGTGAACAGACCTAGAAGGGCACATGGGGATGAGTGAGCTTTTGGTAGGAGAATGAAGAAGACAGAGTAGATGCAGGTAGGATTGGCAATTTAATTGGCAGAAATATGAGGATTTTTTATTTTCTCTGTAAAATATGAGGCCAAGTCTGTTGTGCATGAGAAAGAGAAAAGCAGCAAAGAGTGATGGGACTGTGGATGAGGGTGATAGGCAGGAGTTCAGGGGGCTGGGAGTTTTGAAGAAAATGGAGACGTTACTACAGCTATTGAGGATGGTGAAAAAGTACCTTACTTGAGAAGCATCCAAAATTGCCTGGCAGTTTTGAGAGCCTGATTGAGTAGCTCTGTGAACCACATCACACTGGTGCAAACATTCAGTTCGGGGCAGCCAAAGCCTCAAGGTTTCCAAAGCTTATTAATCCAGGCCTCCTTCAACCAGAACATGGTCCACTGGAGGACTTTTTCACATTCCTCTTTTCCTTAACCAACAGCCATATGAGGACAATGTGAGAGCCCTGAACCCTGGAAGAGGAAGAAGAAAGTGAAGAGGACTGCAACGATGACGTGGAGGTACCGAAGACATCCTTGCATGGGGACAAAAATTCTTAAGATAGGAATGTTCTCCGTGTTTCTGCCCTGCTTGCTAAAGAAAACCCAGTCCTGTGAGCTCAGTTCCGGAGCCTCTGATGCTGAACGGAGATTGAGTCGAAAGAGATAAAACTGGGGAAAGGGGGGGGATGCTGTGCTGCGTAGTGTTGACGTTTATTTTTGATCAAGACTAAGGAATAAAGGCAGAAAGAAAAAGAAAGAAAAACAAAAGGCCATGTTGGTTAGGACAGAGAGAGTTTAGTTGGGGAGTTGAGAGTAGGAAGGAAATTAAGGAAGCAACTGCTTGACGGCGGGGGATGTTAAGTGTGAAAGAAGTGACTAGAGATGCGTTTTAAGATGCTTCATTGTGCATTCAGAACATATACCTGTTATGGGACTGTTTTAGAGGGATCTTTCACATTTCTGCATTTCTTGCAGATGATCCAGACTACCTTTTTTTTTTTTTTTGAGATGGAGTCTCTCTCTGTCGCCTAGGCTGGAGTGCAGAGGCACGATCTCAGCTCACTGCAACCTTAGCCTCCCGGGTTCAAGCGATTCTCCTGCCTCAGCCTCCTGAGTAGCGGGGGTTACAGGCACACACCACCACACCCAGCTAATTTTTGTATTTTCAGTAGAGACGGGGTTTCATCGTGTTGGTCGAGCTCATCTCAAACTCCTGACCTCATGATCTGCCTGCCTCAGTCTCCCAAAGTGCTGGGATTACAGGAGTAAGCCACTGCAACCAGCACCCAGACTATCTTTTAAAGAATAATTGTCTAGCAAAAAGCCTTGGAAAGTAGAGATGGTATCTTTCTCCAGAGCACCGAGCAGGTATACTTACTGCCCAAATATAGCAGTCAGGTTTCCTGATTTCAGGGCTTCTCTCCTGTAATGCGACCCACTGTGTGTGCAGGTGTCATTTGGCCCCCTTTGGGCCACCATGTAAGAATTGAAACGTTGGAAGTGGAGCAAAATGCTGATACTCTGGCCACTGTTACTGCTGTAAGTAGTAAGCTGTTCTTCACCTTAGATTCAGTAATCTTATATCTTTTAATGTCTTAGTAGCTTGCAAGTAGGGTAAAATCTCGACCCTTCACAGTTCCTGACGATACCATCTATCCATCCACTTTTTAAAAGAGTAAAGCACAACTTTGAATTACTTAGATGATAGTTTTCTGTCAAACAGTGATTTCTTTGAGTTGACATCATGAAGAGAACAGGTTATAGCCACAGGGCCCAGTGGGCCCCACTTTTATTCAGGTTATATCCCACTTCCATCTTTGCCTGTAATCAGTCCGTACTAGCCCTTAAGAATAGATTAATGCCTTAATATGATTTTCATTCTTTCTTTCTTTTTACCCTGTCATACACCAAAAGATGACTGGAGTTACCTGACAAAAATTCATCAAATGCAACAAAGTAAAAATCAAGTAAATTAGGAAACTAGGTTAGAAGAAGAAATTAGGGCAGGATAAATAAAAATGAAACTAGGCATGCATGCTGTCACATCTCACATACTGGGTCATAGATCCAGTACTGAGCTTTTTTACAGGCATCGCAAAGATGAAACTATGTAAGACCCAAAGGCACTTGCTTTTTATGTGCTTCATTAAGTTTATTATCAGCTTTTCCCTACACAAGATTTGTATCCTCATAAGTCTAATTTATGGGTGAATCACAAAATCCAAAAACTATTTTCACTTTATTCACATGGGCATTATTGGAGAGAGGAAAACTAGTGCAAGATTTAACTCTCTCACTTACTATTTGTACGAACTTAGTAAAAATCCCTTAATCTTTCCGACTGTCTATTCTGTATCTATAAAAATAGGGACAAGACCGATCTCACAAAACTCATTTGTTCATTCATATATTCATTCAGATATGTCATGAGTGCTTGCCATGCCCCAGGTTCTGTTCTGAGAACTGAAATAGAAGTGAACAAAACAAGCATCCCTGCCCTCATGGAGTTTATATGAGGCAGAACATAAGGGTCAGAAACAGTATAACTAAGTAAATATAGAATATCTCAGATGATTTTACTATGGAAAAAATAAATCAGGCTGGGCACAGTGGCTCATGCCTGTGATCCCAACACTTTGGGAAGCCGAGGCAGGCAGATCACCTGAGGTCAGGAGTTTGAGACTAGCCTGGCCAACATGGCAAAACCTCGTCTCTACTAAAAATACAAACAAATTAGCCAGGTGTGGTGGTGTGCACCTGTAGTCCCAGCTAATCAGGAGGCTGAGGCAGGAGCATCGCCTGAACCCAGGAGGCTGAGGTTGCAAGGAGCCAAGATAGCGCCACTTTACTGCAGCCTGGGTGACAGAGCAAGACTCCGTCTGAAAAAAAAGAAAACAGAAAGAATGGAGGGGCACAGTGAAAGCTGGGAGAGGGCAGGAAGCCTGCAGTTTTAAAGAGAAATCAGGGAAAGTCTTATTGGGAAGATATGACTCAAACAGAGATCTGAAGGAAGGAGCAAGCCTGTGGATATATGGGGAAGAGCACGCCATGCAGATGAAACTCCAAGGGCAAAGGCCCCAACACCGTAGCTGGGAAGAGCGAAACAGAGAAGGAGGGAAATCCAATCCAAGGTCATATTGAGCTGTAATTATATTTGATCTTTATACTTTTTTCTAGTTTCCTTTTTTTTTTTTTTACTATAAACATATATTACTTTTATAATTGGAAAGCAGTTTTTCCTTACATACATGATCCCATTGGGGACGATCTCAGGAGCCATGTAGCTTGTAACTGAGGATTGCCCACCCAAGAGATGGAGGGAGGAGAGTTCATCCATGTGCTTCTACCTCTGATTGTTCATAGGCTTCCCCTTAAGCATGTGTCAGAGTGGCTGAATGGGCTTCTGCTGCCACCCTATGCAACATGACAGAAAGAACCCCGAGCACACAGTGGACAATAGGCAGGCAGATAGGGTACGGTGCTGTCAACATGCAGCTTGCAGCTGTAGTTATGGCTGACATAGGAGTGGCCAGGAAGATGTGAAACACAGCATGAGCACCTCTGCATTCGCAGCAGGGAGCACACTGGGGTCCGTAAAGATGAGTGTAGACATGTTTGCTAGAGCTCAGCATCAGGAAGTAAAATGATGATTTCTTAATAAATTTAGCTACGATTTAGTGAACAGTGCCCTGGACTTGGTGAAAAGATTTCATTTCTAGCACAGCACATGCTCCTTTCCCA
Source organism: Cacajao melanocephalus (assembly GCA_963573385.1). Taxonomy (NCBI): domain Eukaryota; kingdom Metazoa; phylum Chordata; class Mammalia; order Primates; family Pitheciidae; genus Cacajao; species Cacajao melanocephalus. The sequence goes on from CAUYLG010025320.1 coordinate 22,705, forward strand.
CCGTGTGGCATCTCCAAGGCTCAGATTCGTTATGTGAAAGTGGAAAGCAATACTTCACCAGCTGGTATAAAAATGAAATTAGATGATAGAGAAATTTACATACATATACATATATACTGAATATATGTGTATATGCTATCTTTATAATGTGAATACACAATTTTATAAAATGTGAGTCCCTACAGAAATGCTCTTGTTGGTCCCCATCACAATGCCGAGCAGAGCACTGGCAGGGGAAGGGTCCTGGGCAAGGCTTGCACAGGCCCCTTGGATCCCAACGGCCAACACAGTCAGCTTCCTATTCCCTGAAAAGCAACAGAGTTGAATCTGGGGCACCAGTTCTTCCCACTCTGTTCTCTTTCCTCCTTCCCAGAGTGACCCCTTTCTGTTATCAATCAGTGCATTTGATCATCAGAAGATCCCAATGTGGCCACTGAGATGCTCTTTTACAATAACATGCAGTGTGGATTCTGTCAAAGACCCCCCTACCTACACTTATTTTGTCAGAGAAAACCAGTAACAATGTCCAGCTTACTCTACACCATTGTTTTATTAAGTGAAATCCATAATCCATACCAACTGGAAATGTTAAATTGTTGATAGTACCTTTAAAGTTTTACTTCTTCCTTTTAATTATTTCATTGCACTTTAAACAAGGCAAAAGATCATAATTTGTAATCTTAAATTTGTGTTCTGAGTAAGTCTGTTTCCTTAATTTGATGTTGATATATCCCAAGTTATATGTTATATACTTTTATTTTTTTTGAGACAGAGTCTCACTTGGTCACCCAGGATGGAGTGCAGTAGTGTGATCTCAGCTCAATGAAACCCCTGCTTCCCAGGTTCTAGCAATTCTCCTGCCTCAGTTTCCAGAGAGGCTGGGATTACAGGTGCCCGCCACCATGCCCAGCTAATTTTTTTGTGTTTTTTAGTAGAGACAGGGTTGTACGATGTTGTCCAGGCTGGTCTCAAACTCTTGACCTCAGGTCATCTGCCTGCCTTGGCCTCCCAAAGTGCTGGGATTACAGGCATGAGCCACTGAGCCTGGGCTATGTTTTATATACCTTATATGAAAAAATATAGTTGTAAAAGTAGTGTATGTTTACAGTTAAAAAGTGGAAACTAGAAAAAAGTATAAAGATCAAAATACAGGCAATGACTTCTAATATGTTGATGTATTTGTTTCCAATATAGTTGCTTTTTACATACTTGGGTTTTTTTCAGAAGTACAATTTTGTATCCTGTTTTTCTTTATAACTTTACAGTGAGATCATTTTCATATGCAAGTGTAAATAATCAGAGGTTAGTGGTAGAAAAAGTGAATGAAAGGGGAGTTTGGTCTGCTGAACTCAGCACCTCTGCAGCAGACAGATGGGTCCTCTCAGGCATGGCCACAGAATAGGGTGGAGAGGAGGGCTCTTGGCAGGTGAATAAAGATAGGCATGGTGAATAATTAAGAGCTAGAAGTTTCTGATGTGAGCAGAAGGATGAGAATACTTCCCCAATTGTCCATCACACACTGTTCTATCCTAGGCAACCTCAGAGCAAAATCCCACATGCCTGCTTGGGTAGTCTGATGCTGTTTCTAAATAAATTTGCTGTCCAACAATTTTCTGTTGGCTGTCGAGATAAGATTTTATTGTTTATTGCTATACAAATCTCCAGGAGTCAGATTTATGCTTTCAGCTTCACATAGTCTCCCATGTGAAACTCAAAGAAAATAAAAAGCTGGAGGATGTGGGAGGAAGAAGTGATAAGCTTAAGGATTCTCTATTCAGTGAATAGAGAATTATTTTCTCTGAATTCAAGGTTATATTCACTTTCATAGATCAGGACACTGGTCTTTACATTGGGATTTCAAGGAAGGCTACATTTATAAATTAGTAAATGTATGAGTCATCCCAAAATTGCGTTTGATCCAAGATTCAACTACCAGCCTAGCATAACACCCAGCATCTGTCCTATATTTAGTGGGCCCTTCATTAAAACATCATTCCTGGAACCAACCAGTCTTGGTTTTAAACTACAGAATTTTTACTGCTGTCCACATTAATATACAGTTACCTAAAATACTAAACTCTTGTTAGAGGTCAGTGATGATTTGAGACTGTATATTTATATGTGAATGCATGCTTGGGTTATAAGGCAGAGCTTCCCAAAAACCACAGCAAGTGTGGTATTTAAAAATGAACTTTGGAGAACACCTGAGAGAAAGGGCAGCTGTGGGTGCAGCTTCAGCAGACTTAAGTGTTCCTGACTGCCAGCTCTGAAGAGAGCAGCAGATCTCCCAGCACAGTGCTCAAATTCTGCTAAGGGACAGACTGCCTCCTCAAGTGGGTCCCTGACCTCTGTGCCTCCTGACAGGGAGACATCTCCCAGCAGGGGTAGATAGAGAGGAGCTCCTCATACAGAGGAGCTCTGGTTGGCATCTGGTGGGTGCCCCTCTGGGATGAAGCTTCCAGAGGATGGAACAAGCAGCAATCTTTGCTGTTCTGCAGCCTCTGCTAGTGATACCCAGACAAACAGGGTCTGGAGTGAACCTCCAGCAAACTCCAGCAGACCTGCAGAAGAGGGGCTTGACTGTTAAAAGGAAAATTAACAGACGGAAAGGAATAGCATCAACATCAACAAAACGGATGATCACGCAAAAATTCCATCCAAAGGTCACCAGCAGCAAAGACCAAAGGTAGATAGATCCACAAAGATAAGGAAAATCCAGCACAAAAAAGGCTGAAAATTCCAAAAACCAGAATGCCTCTTCTCCTCCAAAGGATCACAACTCCTCACCAGCAAGGGAACAAAACTGGATGGCAAATGAGTTTGATAAATTGACAGAAATAGGCTTCAGAAAGTGGGTAATAGCAAACTCCTCTGAGCTAAAGGAGCATATTTTCACCCAATGCAAGGAAGCTAAGAACCCTGATAAAAAGTTAGAGGAATTGCTAACTAGAATAACCAGTTTAGAGAAGAATATAAATGACCTGATGGAGCTGAAAAACACAACATGAGAACTTCATCAAGCATACACAAGTATCAAGAGCTGAATCAATCAAGCAGAAGGAAGGATATCAGAGATTGAAGATCAACTTAATGAAATAAAGTGCAAAGACAAGATTAGAGAAAAAAGAATGTAAGGGAACAAACAAAGCCTGCAAAAAAAATGGGCCTATATGAAAAGACCAAACTTATGTTTAGTTGGTGTACCTGAAAGTGACAGGAGCCAAGAATGGAAGCAAGTTGGAAAAGACACTTCAGGATATTACCCAGGAGAACTTCCCTAACCTAGCAAGACAGGTCAACATTCAAATTCAGGAAATACAGAGAATACCACAAAGATACTCCTTGAGAAGAGCAACCCCATCGGGTTTCACCAAGGTTGAAATGAAGGCAAAAAGTTAAGGGCAGCCAGAGAGAAAGGTTGGGTTACCCACAAAGGAAAACCCATCAAACTAACAGCAGATCTCTCTGCAGAAACCCTACAAGCCAGAAGAAAGTGGGAGGCAATATTCAACATTCTGAAAGAAAACAGTTTTCACCAGGCGCAGTGGCTCATGCCTGTAATCCCAGCTCTTTGGGAGGCTGAGGTGGGCAGATCACAAGGTCAGGAGGTCAAGACCAGCCTGGGCAACATGGTGAAACCCCATCTCTACTTAAAAAATACAAAAATTAGCCAGGCATGGCAGTGTGTGTCTGTAATCCCAGCTACTCGAGACATTAAAGCAGGAGAATTGCTTGAACCTGGGAGACGGAGGTTGCAATGAGCCAAGATCACACCACTAGACACTCCAGTCTGGGCAACAGAGCAAGACTCTGTCAAAAAAAAAAAAGAAGAAGAAGAATCTTCAACCCAGAATTTCATATCCAGGCAAACTAAGCTTCATAAGTGAAAGAGAAATAAAATCCTTTACAGACAACTACAGTAAACCAAATGCTGAGGGATTTTGTCCCTATCAGGCCTGCCTTACAAGAACTCCTGAAGAAAGCACTAAATATAGAAAGGAAAAACCAGTACCACTGCAAAAACAAACCAAAATGTAAAGACTATCAACACTATGAAGAAACTGCCTTAACTAATGGGCAGAATAACCAGCTAGCATCATAATGACAGGATCAAATTCACACATAACAATATTAACCTTAAATGTAAGCAGGCTAAATGCCCCAGTTGAAAGACACAGAATGACAAATTGGATAAAGAGTCAAGACCTATCAGCATGCTATATTCAGGAGACCCACCTCATGAGCAAAGACACACATAAGCTCAAAATAAACGGATGGAGGAAGATTTGCCAAGCAAATGGAAAGCAAAAAAAAAAAAAAAGCAGGAGTTGTAATCCTAGTCTCTGAAAAAACAGACTTTAAACCAACAAAGATCAAAAAAGACAAAACAGGTCATTACATAATGGTAAAGGGATCAATGCAACAAGAAGAGCTAACTATCCTAAATATATATGCACCCAATACATGAACACCCAGATTCATAAAGCAAGTTCTTAGAGACTTACAAAGAGACTTAGACTCCCACACAATAATAGTGGAAGACTTTAACACCCCACTGTCAATATTAGACAGATCAATGAGACAGAAAATTAACAAGGATATTCAGAACTTGAACTCAGATCTGGACCAAGTGGACCTAATAGACATCTATAGAACTCTCCACCTCAAATCAACAGAATATACATTCTTCTCAGTACCACATTGCACTTATTCTAAAACTGATCACATAATTGGAAGTAAAACACTTCTCAGCAAATGCAAAAGAACAGAAACAATGACAGTCTCTCAGACCACAGTGCAATCAGATTAGAACTCAGGAATAAGAAACTCACTCAAAACTGCATAACTACATGGAAGCTGAACAACCTGCTCCTGAATGACTACTGGGTAAATAACAAAATTAGGGCAAAAATAAATAAGTTGTTTGAAACCAATTGGAACCCAACATACCAGAATCTCTGGGACACAGCCAAATCAGTGTTTAGAGGGAAATTTATAGCACTAAGTGCCTACAGGAGAAAGCAAGAAAGATCTAAAATTGATACCCTAACATCACAATTAAAAGAACTAGAGAAGCAAGAGCAAACAAAATCAAAAGCTAGCAGAAGACAAGAAATAACTAAGATCAGAGCAGAAATGAAGGAGATAGAGACATGAAAAACCTTTCAAAAAATTAATGAATCCAGGAACTGGTTTTTTGAAAAGATTAACAAAATAGATAGACCACTAGCCAGACTAATAAAGAAGAAAAGAGAGAAGAATCAAATAGATGCAATAAAAAATGATACAGGGGAGATCACCACAGATCCCACAGAAATACAAGCTACCATCAGAGAATACTATAAACACCTCTACGCAAATAAAATAGAAAATCTAGAAGAAATGGATAAATTCCTGGACACATACACCCTCCCAAGACTAAACCAGGAAGAAGTCGAATCCCTGAACAGACCAATAACAAGTTCTGAAATTGAGGCAGTAATTAATAGCCTATCAACCAAAAAAAGCCCAGGATGAAACGAATTCACAGCCAAATTCTACCAGAGGCACAAAAAGGAACTGGTACCATTCCTTCTGAAACTACTTCAAACAATAGAAAAAGAGGGACTCCTCCCTAACTCATTTTATGAGGCCAGCATCATCCTGATACCAAAACCTGGCAGAGACACAGCAAAGAAGAAAACTTTAGGCCAATATCCCTGATGAACATTGATGCAAAAATCCTCAATAAAATACTGGCAAACTGAATCCAGCAGCACATCAAAAACCTTATCCACCATGATCAAGTCAGCTTCATCCCTGGGATATAAGGCTGGTTCAACATACACAAATCAATAAATGGAATCCATCACATAAATAGAATCAATG
>CAUYLG010025322.1:0-96337 GCA_963573385.1 Cacajao melanocephalus
GCTGGAGAGGATGTGGAGAAACAGGAACACTTTTACACTGTTAGTGGGAGTGTAAATTAGTTCAACCATTGTGGAAGACAGTGTGGTGATTCCTCAAGGACCTAGAAATAGAAATTCCATTTGACCCAGCAATCCCATTACTGGATATATACCCAAAGGACTATAAATCGTTCTATTATAAAGACACATGCACACGCATGTTCATCATGGCACGGTTTACAATAGTGAAGACCTGGAACCAACCCAGATGCCCATCAGTGATAGACTGGACAAAGAAAATGTGGCACATATACACCATGGAATACTACACAGCCATAAAAAACAATAAGTTCATGTCCTTTGTAGGGACATGGATAAACCTGGAAACTATCATTCTCAGCAAACTGACACAAGAACAGAAAATCAAACACTGCATGTTCTCACTCACAGGTGGGTGATGAACAATGAGAACACATGGACACAGGGAGGGGAGCAGGAGCATCAGACACTGGGATCCGTTGGGTGGGGTTAGAGGAGGGACAGTGGGAAGGAGGATGGGGAGGGATAACGTGGGGAGAAATGTCAGGTATAGGTGATGGGGGGATGGAGGCAGCAAACCACTTTGCCATGAATGTACCTATGCAACAATCTTGGATGATCTGCACATGTACCCCAGAATCTAAAGTACTATTAAAAAAAAAAAAAAAAAGAAATGAACACCCAAAAAAGTGGCACAACTGAAGCGATTTTATATGTGCTAGGTTGAACAAAAAGAGGCAATTGTTGAAAACTAAACTATTCAGGGAGGCTAAAGGAAGATAAAAATAATTTTAATAAGGCCTGTTTGTACAGAATTTTCTCAGTCTCATCGTCCCATTCTAACGATAAGAATGTTACTTTTTTTCTGATATAAAGAGGATGTCTTTCATCTGGGGGTTTTATCTCCTGCTTTCAGGAAGAAAACGGGAAGCATCGGAACACCATTCTTGTATCTGCTTTTTTTTTTAATGCCTTTAATTCAAAATAATTCTTATGCTAAAGTGGCATATTTGTCAGAGGGTGGGGAATATTCTGCCACCTTTTAGTAGGTGCAGATGAATTGTCAATACAGGTGAATATTTCTAAGTGCTCATACAACAGGCAGATCTGCCTCCCTCCCCCTTTGGAGCTTTCAGTGATTGGCTTTGAATTTGGCATAATTTTTATCTTGAGTTTCTTACTATTCATCGTAAGACTGAATACTTTTACCAGGAGAACTGGTCTTGCTAGCTTTTAATGGTTTCATTTGTAACTTTCAGTGACAAGGAACACATTCCACAGTGCAGTGTGGGAGGAAGCGTTCCTGCCTATGAGTCACGAGACCCAGGTCTGGTTCCACGTCCACCAGCAATAATCAACATCAAGGTCCATTCTCCATCTCCAAAATGGAATGGATAGGCTACTCTCTGCCATATCTAAAAGGACTACTGAGAGCAAATATTATAAGACACTTCAAATAACTCTGGAAGAGAAGCAAATATACCCTGATAAGATAGTCAGGGGGGCATAGGTTGTTTGCACACAGAGGCAGAGAATGAAGGCAATTAGTCAGTTACTGCAGAAACCACTCCTACCTCCCACAGAGGAGAAAAAACAATGCACAGGGACTTACCAACATTTATTTTACTCAGCAGAGTATTTCAGATAAAAGAAAAATTTTGGCTGTCTGAATTACCCAGATAGTTTCCTTAAAAACCTCTATTTCTCATGCGTATGATAACCTCAATAAGGACCCTATTCTCTCTCTAGGAAATGGGACAGTAGACCTGAAATTACATCTTTTCCTTGGAATTTAATTTCTAAAGAAGACAAATTATTATGTTATGTTCATCCAGATGAAACTTCAGAAGGCCACAAGACCTATCCAGAGTTAGCTAAGGGGTTAAGATTCAGAGTCTTCCAGACAGTGTCTTTTCAAGGCATCTCTTTAGAGTGTCAGACTGAATCCCTGGGATTTCTGGGCAACTCTTGCAAAGCATTACAACTTAGCCCTGTGGTTGTGCTGACAGGACAGATACATCAGGATCTCAATAAATTGCAGTGCTTCAGGCTTAGGCAAGCTTTGGGGGATTTTATTGTGATCATTATTTTAATTTCTAAAAAGAGATTGTAAAAGTTGTTCTCAAACCATTAGATAAGAATAAGATGATGATACACTAGTTTTGCACACTCAACTTAAATATTATTTAAAGGAAGAGAAAAGGAAATTATTCACTTGCTGTGTCTTGCTCCAGAAATTAATCTACATTCCTAATTTTTCAAAGACATTTGATGGAAGTCTGTGCTTCTCAATTTATAAGACTAATTCACCCTCTAATGTTTTGATAACTCAGGAATATTGTTTAGCATGACAATTTCCCTATATTTATAAAGTGGATCATTTTAACAATGTATAATAATAATTGAGAATTTTAATTTGAAACCCTTTATTTATGCGACATTTTTATAGTCAACTTGGGTGGAAGACAGACAGAGCTCTATATTCATGATTACAAAATGTTTTATCTGCAACTTCCTGAGTATAACCTAATTGCCTATAGGAAAAAAAATGCCCTTCTAGAAGCACCTCTGTTAAAGTATCACATGTTCAGGAAAAATTGGACAAATGTGACAATGCAAACTTCATACCTACTTATGGTAGTACCCCAGGAGCCTGCCACGCCTCCTGGAAGCTGTCAAATTCACCTCTGGGTCTCAGAAACGGGAATACAAACATTTTTCTAAGTTACTGCTTAAGTCTTACCCAAACCTAGCAGAGGTCAAAGACTCCTCCTTTACCCTTAATACTAAGATTCTTTTATATAAGCAGTGGCTTTACTCTGTCCTGACTGAGAGATAGGCTCTCCTTTCAGCTGCTCATCTCAGACCAGGCCAGGTAGTTAACCCTACATCCAACACTCCCACCTTCAGGAGACCCACCTTCTGCTGGGTCCATACTGGACCCTAATTCAGAGCAGGAACAACCTGATACTACACAGGAAACTAGCAGCAGCAAGGAAAAAAACTAGTCTCTGTCCTAATCTTTCTAAGCAAGGTTTTCATACAGATGCAATTTGAACCATACTAAGAGTCCAGCATTAAATTTATGTTTGGAATTCCAGATCATCAAACACTTAGCTGTTTTAGAGATTCAAAGAAAAACATGATGTGCAGAGATGTCAAAATTAAGGATCTTGTTCAAAAATATGTTCTGTGGCAGGTGCAGTGGCTCCTGTCTGTAATCTCAGCACTTTGGGAGGACAAGGCAGGAGGATCACTTGAGATCAGGAATTCAACACCAGCCTGAGCAACATGGTGAGACCCTGCCTCTACAAAAATGAAGAAAACAATCAGACCTGGTAGTGGGTGCCTGTAATCACAGCTACTCAGGAGGCTGAGGCAGGAGGATCACTTCAGCCCAGGAGTTCCAAGCTTCAGTGAGCTATGATCACACCATAGCACTCCAACCTGGGTGACAGAGCAAAACCCCATCTCCACCTCAAAAAAGGGTGGAATGGGCAAACATGAAAAAAAAAGTTCTAACTATACAAAGTAAGTCAAAGTAATATAACTGTTTATCAAGTTCCAAAAAAAGCCTTTTTCTTTTTTTTTTGAGACGGGATCTCACTTTGTCACCCAGGCTGTAGTGCTGTGATGTGATGCACAGTTCACTGCAGGCTTGACTTCCTGGGCCCCCTCCTGCATGCATGTGCATGGTCATGCATGTGCCTGTCATCCCAGCTACAATAATGAACCACCATGCATTATTTTGTATTTAATGTAGAGATGGAGTTACAGTATGTTACCCATGCTGGGTGTCGAACTCCTAGGCTCAAGCATTCCTTCCACCTTGACCTCCCAAAGTGCCAGGTGCACAGACATTAGCCACCACACCTGGCCCCCAAAATACTTTTGTTAGGAAATGTCTTCTTAGACCTAGATAAGCCTCTAAATTAAATATATGTATGTAAATATATATGTGTCTGTATTTGTGTATCATGACCCTATATTATTGAATGTCAGGTTTTAAGGGGGCCCTAGGAAACTGACGCTCAAATGATGATCTACAAGCCCATTAAACCACTATAGATGTTTATAGGATCTAATTAAAATGAGAGTAAAAGATATGGGGTATGTGTGTGTGTGTGTGTGTGTGTGTAGCACTGTATGTTTGTCACTATTCTCAACCCCAAAAGACCTATTCTTTATGGTGTCCTTCTGTTTTTTCATGAAGTTATGTTTTAAGAAATGATAGTTCTAGTAGAAAGTCATTCTGGTTTTACTGTTGTTGTTTGGCTTGTTATTTTGTTTTTTTAATTGACAAAACATTGAAAACCCGGTAAGTCTCCAAGTTTTGGGGTGGCATGGGTATTTTACTGATCTTTGAAATTCATACATCTGGGATGTCAGACCTAGACAACATGTACCAAATCTATCTGATGTCTGAATGCTTCTTAATAACTTTCACCTATTAGTCCTAGTTCTAGCTCCCGCAGTCACACGGACTCAGTTGTCCCTGTTCCAAATAAAAGTCGTTTCTACAGTTGAAGACAATGCTTCTGTTCCCCTAAGATCTTTTTTTCTCCAGAATTAAAAATCTTCTACTGTCTTCAACTCTACTTTTGAGCCAGACCTCAAAGTAGAGAGTGTGAGACAGAAGAAAAACCCTGAAAGAAAGAAATATATATATATATATATATATATATATATATATATATATACTTATTTAAAGAAGGAAATGTCATTTCTTCTATGTTTTATAAATGAGGAAACTGAATCCAAGTGGTTAAGAGACTTAACTAAGATCTGTTTGTTAATGACATTCAATATTCAGCAAATCAAAACATCTTACCCTTGAGAAATGTTTGCATTAAAGCAAAGAACAAAAAGACAGTAGCAGATGTATGTAAATTGATTCAAAAAATATTTTCGGTGTCCAAACTATGCCATGCATTATGGTAGCTAAAAGGAAACAGGGTCCCTGCTTTTGAGGAGCTTAGAAGCATAAAATAGTAAGTAAATAAAACAGCAAAAATATGAAAAAGTAGGATGACAATAGAAACAACTACTTTACTTGGGGAAGCTGGAAAGGCACAAGAGAGGAAGTGAAATTTAGGTTGGGCAATGAAGGATAAATAGGAATTTTCCAAGGAGGGTTAGACATGTTTGGAGGACGATATTATAATGGGTTCAGTTCCAGAGGACTGAACTTCAGGTAATTTTGTGGCACCCAGAGGGGATAGCCAAAGGGCAATTACACCATGAAAAAAGAAAATTGAAAAAAATGGATATATGTGGTACATGCCCACAGAAAGTAGTGCTGAAAGAAAACGTTTTGATTCTTCTACCAGATTGGAAAATGCTTTGTATAAAGGTTTAAAATGAATTTACTTTTAACAATATGGACAAGAAAGTTTTCTTTTCTGAATCATGATGGAGAACTCCATTTTCATTGATAGCAATGAAATAAAAAAGAGAATAGGAAATACAGCTACCAAGGAAGTGAGTTTCAACATAGTGAGAATTAAGTTACTCCGTGTTAAACTTCCTGTCTTCAACTAGTAGATACATATGTTTAACCTACAACCAATAGATAGATTCTCAAGGTTTAAAGAGGATATAGCCTAGTTTAACATTACTGGAAAATCAGAAGTAAAGAGGCAGCATTAGCTTTAAACTTTCTTGAGATTGCCTGCTTAATAAGATTATTCTCATATAAATATGGAAGTGACTTCTTGATTCTTGGTAAGCACTTTGAAATTCTTTTATCCCAGTAGAGATAGGTAGTTTCGTTTGGAGTCTAGGCAGATGAGGAGTACTCTGTAGTGAGAGAAAGTGCACACAATACAATAGGCTGCACTTGCATGAGACAGTTCCACTATGATCTCTTGTACAATGTGCCCAGTGAGCCTGCCTCCTCCATGCTCCCTCTACTACCCACAGACTTCCACTCCTGGCGTCTCATGGAACACAAACATAGACATCATCACCTCAGTTTCCAGATACACTTAAACATAACACCATGCACATGATAGCAGCTTAGTAACTATTTTTTGTTTGATAAATGAAGCCAAAACAATAATTATAATTTTTAAAAAATAAATTTGAATCAATAATACCTAGCAACACTGCCTGCTCACATGCTTAGGATATATATTTGGAAGTCTCTTAGCAGGCATAGATGTTGGAGAAAACTTCTTGCAGGTACTCCTTCCTTTTTACCCATCTCTTTGAAAGTTTCAACTTGAAATTTTGAATAATATCCTGGATACTCTATTTGGTTGATGTTAACCTCTAATACCACATTTAAACTTACTGAACAAAATGATCACTCTCTGTCCTGGGGCTTCTATTTTGAGTTTTCTCTTGGCACCATTTTAGCATGCACTTAAAAATGGGATTTTTTTTGTTGTTTTTTGAGCTTGGATGAGATGCAGAATAATTTTCTGTTATGCATGACTGAGAGGCAGGAAAGATATTTCAGAAAAACAAAGCTGTCTCTAAGTGGTTATAAGAATAATTTGAGATAGGACTGCTAGAGAATTTAATTTTAGCAGTATTAATATGTAGAACAAAATACTAAAATGTTGCTTTCATACTTTGTGGCATATTGTTAATCATACATAACAGCTATGATTAGTTCAAACTTTGGTTGCATCTAAAGAATTCTCTATTTTCCTGCATTATTCTGTAAATATAAGCTGAATAAAAGCATTTCAGTCTGATGTTATTAATTATCCTTTAGTCATAGATAAATCCCATGGAAATGTCTTTTGTAAATGTACTCTAATAAGGACCCCAGAACATTTAATTTATGCACAAAAGTCGCTACAATTATTTCTCCTGGTAGCTTAACACATTGATAGCAAGAAAATCAAGAGCCTCCATTAAAAATACAGAGCCTGAAAATAAAAAAACCAAAACTTATATACAAACTATTCAAGGATACTGTTCTCTTGGGCTGTTGGTCAGCCTCTCTCCAGTTTAAACTGCCTCTCAGCAAAAATGCCAAGGTAGTTTCAGAGAATATTACACTCAAAAGTATTGCCTCTCTATATATTGGCAGGGAGCATTGTCTGGGAAAGAATATAATATTGTCTCAGAAGCCTACAGAAATTGTTCAGTGAAAAATAATGAAGTAAATTCAATGTGGCAATTCAAAACAATGAAAGCAAAGGCCTATTTTACAAAGGTTTTCAAAGCTAATTTGAAGTTTCCTTTTGAAATTTTTCAACTCCAGCATAGACCCTACTCCTTAAGGTTTGGTTAAAAAAAAAAAAAAAGAAAGAAAGAAATTTTTTTTTCTCCTTTGTACTGAATGCTTCAAAGAAACTCTTGAGCATTAACTTGTGGTACTGTGAGATAATTCATTTTAAAGTTCATTGTGAAAGCAAGGTCATCATTGAAAGAAAATCAATGGACAGTTTTCCAGATAATCATGGAACTGATGTATTCCTTATTCTCTTTCTCCTTGACTTCTTTGTACCACTAAATACAATTGAAAACATTTGCCCCTTATCCTGTGATCATAGCACTTGCCTTGTTCTTTACCTTTCTCTCCAACCACGTTCTAGTTTCCTCATCTCTATGTTACCTTCTAGCCCCCTCTGATCATTAATTCACCATCCAGATCTTAGCCATGCAAAGCTATGGTATTCTCTGTCTCTTTAACTTTATGATTTCCCACATCAAATTTAATCCTGGCTGTTTGAGTTCTGGCAAAGGCATGCTTACTCTTCCAATCACTTAGAATTACAACCTCAGTCAACTGATTACCTCATATTCATGCCCCATATCTAGTTAGACACCAGCCCCTCTGGATGTTTTCATTGTAGTGTCACCTAACAATATTCATTTCTGTGTGATGGGATTTTGTAAAAAGTATATATTAATTATTTAAACACATGCACAAAGTACATCTCTACTATAGTTATAGACAATACAATTTCTTATCGATCTATATCTTGTATCTATCTCTTTCTTATCTCATTGTTAAGCTTTCTATTCATCTTTACTTGATTCCCCAGCTCATTTCACATGTCCTCAATCTCCCACTTCTATCCTGTCCATGTAAAGTAGACAACTGTATGTATTACTTGACTAAGAAATATTGAAGCCTTCCAATGCGAGTTTTCCCCACTTACATTCTTAAAAATTCTCAATGTTTTACAAAATCCTTATTCATTCTTCCCTTTCTTCATTTTCCAAGTGGCCTTGGTTCTTTGCCTTTCTGTGTATTCTTGGATCTTGGCCCATCAATCAATTATCTTCAATCCCTCTCTGGCATCTTCTACCTCTTTCTGAAAAAGCAGTTTCTTCCCTTCTACCTGCAACATTCTCAAAAACTTCATCTAAGAAAAAAGGGCCTTCTTTCAACTCTGCTAATCTCTCAAGCTGCCAGGCCAAGTCTCCGTTTCCTTCACACCACTCTTCTTGAGTTAGCTCTGCCTCCCCTTCCTAACTTCCCACTGACTTCTCAGTCTCCTGTATTCTTTTCAGTCTTGAGCACTCTGTTGAAACAGCAGTCGTGAAGGCCATCGCTTAATTACTAAAAGCCAAATCCAATAGCTTCGCTGCAGTTCTTAGTCTTCTCAGCTTCTCCGACACATTTGCCACTGCCAACTGCCTGCTCGTTCTCAAAATTCACTCTTCTGTTGGCCTCTGTGATTCTTCAATCTCCTGAGTCCCTTTCTGTTTTCTTGAACCTTATTGGGTTTCGTTTTTGGCATGTCTTCCTCTTTCTGTCCTTTAATTATAGATTTTTCCAAGGCTCTATTGTTAACCTTTCCCTTCTCTATATGTATTCTTTTTTACGTCAATTTCACTGGCATCCACGTGGCTAGCAAATCTGCATATCATCCGTTTCTCTTGAAATGCAGACCAGATTTCTAACCATTACCCAAACAGCTCTATTTGGTGCTCTGCAGGTAACTTCAACTCAACATATATAAAATGTAGCTTACCACTTTCCCTAGATACTCCCCTTCCTTGCCTGAATTTTGTTTTATCGATTTCCTTTCATATTAAAAAAAAAAAGCCAGTAGAATTATTCTATTTACTATCTCCAAACACAGCTCAACCATTACTTCCTAGATATTTTAAGTTATCCTCATTACTGAAATTACTTTCTTCTCTCTTTCTAGCCATCAAAATACTATGTAACTTTTCAGATTTAGGTGTTGAGTCTCTGTTGTCCCACGGCCTGACCGCTTTTCTCCTCTGACTCCTGTATCACTGATGGTCCCTTTCTTTGAGTCACATTTAACAGATTGTTACTTATGACTCATTTATTTTTTTCATATTTTCATTTAACTTTTTAATGCATCTATAACTTATTTACTAAATTTTATTGTAATTCTTTTTCAAAAGCATCACTCATAGATTACATCTCCTCAATCTACCTCTCTTATTCATGTATCCAAAGCATGTTTGTGAGGTATGTATTTGTCTCAGTCTGTTCAGGCTGCTGTGACAAAATGCCATAAATTAGGTGACTTATCATAACAGAAATTTCTTTCTCATAGTTCTGGAGGCTGAAATTGAATTTTACAACTGAAATCATTTCAATTATAAAGGCAAGAAATCCGAGACAACTTCCCAAGCCTGGGAAGTACAAGATCAAAGCACTGGCAGATTTGGTGTCTGATGAGGGTTCATTTGCTGGTTCATAGACAGCCGTCTTTTCACTGTAACCTCACATGGCAGAAGGGGTAATAAAGCTTTTTTTTTTTTAATAAGGATACCAATTCCATTTAGGAAGTTTCTATCCTTACCACCTAATCACCTCTGGAAAGCCCCAACTTCTAATGCTATCACATTGGGTGTTAAAATATCAACATATGACTATTGAAGACACACAAATATTCAGTCCATAGCAATACTATATGACAAACACAATGTAAGACTCTGGGAAAAGATATATATGACATGTTCCTGTCCATGGAGGAATTTGCTATCTAGTAAAAGTGTTAGAAATAAAAACAAATAGGTACAGCAATGTTATAACTGTTTAGAGATGTATATGGTAGGCTTTGGGCACACAAGAAAGTAATGCTTTAAGGGAATTAAAATTTTTCCCAAAAGATACCACTTATTTTCAAAAGAAGAACAATATTTATGAAGGTAGACAATGATGAAAAGGTGTTCCAGGCAAAGCAAAGATAAGTCATCTAACATTACATAATTAATTTTCAGAACACAAGTAATTACACATGGGAATTACATATTGGGATAGTGACAGGAATTTGGAAAGACAAGAATCACAAAAGGGTTTAAATATGAAGCTAAAGGTTTTGGTTCTATCCTGGGGACAATGGGAAGCCATGGGGGGTGGTGGATTTTAAAATATAACCTTGTCATTTAAGTCATTCATATATAGAGAAAGGTGTACAAATTTTAAGTTTACAGTTCAATGAATTTTCACAAAGCAAACACATCTGTATAAACAACACATAAATTAAGAAAGAAAATACTATCAGAACAAATGAAAAGATTTTAAGCAATGGAAATATATGATCAGACTTGCATTTTGAACGATCTTTCTGGTACACTGGGAAAAAAAACTGTTGGCAGGGAAATCATTTCAATTGTAAAGGCAAGAAATCATAAAGGCCTTAAAGTAGTGGAATTGTGAATAGAGAGGAAGGATTATGTTTAAGAAATATTTAGGGCTGGGTGCAGTGGCTCATGCCTTAATTCCAGCACTTTGGAAGACCTAGGCAGGCAGATCACTTGAGGTCAGGAGTGAACACTAGCCTGGCCAACATGGCGAAACCCCATATCTACTAAAAATACAAAGATTAGCCAGTTATGGTGGTGTATACCTGTGATGTCAGCTACTCGGGAGGCTGAGGCATTAGAATTCCTTGAACCAAGCAGGTGGAGGTTGCAGCAGCCTGGGTGACAGAGTGAGACTCTCTGTCTCAAAAAAGAAAAAAAGGAAAAAATATTTAGGAAGCAAAATTAAGAGACTTTTTAATAAGTCAATGTGTGAATTGATGGAGAAGTGGAATCTAAGAAGGCATGCAACTTGGTTAATGATGGTGGTGGGTAGTTTGCAAAGACAACCACAACAACCCCTCCCATTCATGAGTGGATATTCTTTTGAAATTCACTTTGCCACTTCTCAAGTCAAGAGGTAGAGTCTATTTCCCCACGACTGAAATCTGGGCTGGCTTTGGGACTTGCTTTGATCAATAGAATTTGGCAGAAGTAGCATTGTGTGACTTCTGATGATAGGCTTCAAGCGGCCTAGCACCTCCTGCTTTTGTCCTCATGGACACTGCCCAGAGTCTGCCATAAATAGACACTAGCCTAACCTTCTACAAAATAAGGGAATACATGGTGTGAGGACCATAATGTGGGCCAGGGTAGGGGTAGGAGAAGGCCCTATTCAATTGACCCTAGTCAATAGCCAGAACCAACTGTAAAATAAATGCATGATGCCATCTTGGACCTTCCATCCCAGATGACTTTCTAGCTTAATGCATGAGTAATCCCAGGAGAAAAATACCAGCACTGCCAGCCAACCAGTGGAATCATGAGAAAGAATGATTTGTTGTTATCTGGGGTGATGTGTTATATAGCAATAGATAGCTAAAATAGAAATTTGTACTTGGAAGTAGAACAGAGTGATACCATAACAAAAACCTAAAAGATGTAGCATTTGTTTGGTGACTGGCAGCTGATGGAGGCTGGAAGGCAGTGAGGAGAATGTCAGTGAAAGCCATTAGACATTGTTATTAGAAGCAGGAATAGGGTGACTTGTGTTACAAAGTGGTGGAACAACTAGCAAACATATCACTTGTAGTAACTTATTATAGAAGATATATAATTTGCCTACCAAGATTTTGGATTTCCAGGCAGAACATGGAACTTACCAACTGGCTTTTTTAGCTGGATATGATAAAGAATTGCAAAATAAAGATAAACTAAAAAGGAAATTGTTCCATTTATCAGCATTATTTACAGGAAATATAGATGGGTCAGGATTTGTCAAGTTGGACAATAAAACTGTTTCTCATCCCCACTCTCTTCAGAAAGCAACAGATTTTCAAAGTTAGAAATGATCACAAGGTAAAGATCAAACCAAAAATATGGTTTATTGTCAGATCCCTTGTTAAGACCACTGAAAGATTTTAGGTAGTGACTAGTACATACATTCAGCAAAGAAAAGAAAAATCTTCCAAGAAGCTAAAGTTACTACTCTATGGCAGCCTTACAAATAGCTCAAGGTAGAGAGAAAGTTCTGTCTCAAAAAGAATTACGGATATGACTGACTCGTGGGGCATGGAATGAATCCAATCATATTTATCGGAAACTCACAATGTTTTAAGAAAATTACATGACCTTGGACTAAACAGCACAAATATCATTCAAAATGGAAAGTGAGCTCCGGGCCCTAATTTCCTATTGGCAAGAAGCAGACGGAGAAAGCTACTCAGCTGCAAACATGGTTCACTTCTTAAAGAAAAACAAGAAACCAGAATATGAAGCAAGAGCCCTGAATATAGAGCTAAGAGACAGGAGAACAATGGGTTAGGGGACCACTGAAAAAGAAGAATATACTCTGATTAAAGAATATTTCTGCCGAGAAACTGGTGACATGAACCTGGCTACAGAATTGCTACAATCTAGTTGTTGGTCGTCCTCCTTTTGAATGGGAGCATCTATTGTAATGATCTGTTTCGGTGTGTGAAGTGCGGATAGCTGGGTCTTTTAAATTCACAGATCTCTGGAACAGGATCCACACCCAGGACAAGATTGAATGCACAGGGAATTTATTTAGGGAACTGCCTGTGAGAGAACATGGTAAGGAAGCCTCTAAAGGCCAGGTTGCATGAGAGTATGCAATGCCATTCTGACCCAAAGTGAAGGAGAGAAGGAAGGAAAGGTGGGTAGAAGTATCTTAGATTGCTGTGTGGTGGTAAGGAGTGTTTGGCAAGGTCACCAGAGAAGCCTCATGCCAACAACACTTCTCATAGTAGTCCCTCATCTCCAAAACTTAGCCTTCCATTGTATGCCTTCTGCACCCTATCATTGTCTGGGAGCAGCCAATGGGTGGTTAGAGCATCGTAAATGTAGGAATGATTGCGAAGCCCAGCAGCCAGCTGTGGGTAAATCAATTACACTCCCTACTGTCACTGATCTGAGAGATGCCTTCATTAGCCACCACAAACCACTGCCTGATGATTCTCAAATCCTAATCTCCAGGACTAGCTTCTGTTTGAGAATCAGAATGATAATTTTTATTGTCACCAATTATGTTCAACAGGTGCCCCAAATGTACCTCATTAATAAGCCATTATTAAGTCCCTATTATCCACCAGACATTGTATTATTCTGAAGAAGCTCATGGACTGAACAGAGAGATACATATGTAATAAATAATTACAAATCATACGTTCTTTCAACGAGTATTGACTGTGAGCCTATTATATACCAGGCACTGGTAAAAGTGCTGGAGATGTAACAGTAAATAAAACATGATGATATGCTCTACTTGGATGACGGGTGCCAGCTGGATAAGTCAAATAAATAGCCACATAATTATTATACAATGTAGTATGTCAGTTAAAAAAGACATACTCTATAGCCTAAGGTATAAATAGGAGCGGTTCATGTGACAAAGGGGAAAGGCAGGGTTTTCCAGATTCTCACAACAGCATAGGCAATGACATGTAACAACATAGTTTGTGAAAAACTACCTGATCTTAGTTGTTGCAACTGGCAAGTTTAATAATTGAGGTGAAAAATAACAAGTCCTGAAGTTGAATGTTTGCCAAAGGCATGAACAGTTACGAAAGGATAAAAAAGGTGTGGAAAAATGGGAAAGATATTTAAGAAATACAATTGTGAGGATTTGGTGAATGGTTGGATTTTGGGTTGGATTTTGGTTGGATTTAGGGAACATTTAGGAATCCTCTGAGACTCAACATGTCCAATACTTGTCTCACTCCTTGTATTTCATCTCTTCTTTATACCGCCATTCACAAAGGTGCTCTAGTTGGAAACCATAGAGCTTGGTATGCATGCTGTAAATGCATATTGAGTAAATTAATTACTATGAGTCAAAAACATGAACTGATGTCATATTATCAAGGTTCTTAGCTGCAATCACAAAATCCATTCTGGCTAATTTAAGCAGGATAATGATTTATCAAAGAGCATTAAATAGCTCACAGAAAAAAGAGGAAGCTGGAGAAACAGATTGAAAGTTGAGCTTTTAGGAATAATGCTCAAAACCAAACAGTAGAACTGGATGAGAGGAAATGGTGCCACCACCTCCAATGCTAAGAACTGAGCACTACGAACTTGACTGAAATGGCTGCTGCATCTGGCACCACTGCCACTCTTCATCACGTATTTGGCCTTGCCAACACCACACTGCTGCCACCCAAAGCAGCAACAACAAAGTCTTACATGAAGCCTGTTTCCTTAGGCATCAAGTCTTGTGTGGGCTTATCTGATTGGTGGAAACTGAGTCACTTGCCTGATTCTCGGCTTCATGGGAGACTGAGGAATTTGAGTTTTATCTTCAAAGTCAGAATGTCTATGTTGAGAAAGTGGAATTCAATGTGAGAAATTCCCCAAATATGGAAAGTATCCAAGCCATAATGGGCAGTCATGCAGATGACGTGCATAACTTTACTCATCTTGTGAATCTCATCTAATGATTAACTTAAATGCCTATTTAGAAAAGGCACCAAGCAAACCATCCAAAATTAAATAGGAATAGTCAGTCTTAAAGTACACACTTCAGAAGTTAAGACCCCTTTAAAAACTGAGTGTTCCCTGCTGCAAACAAAGGTAGTATGTCACAAGTTTTGATTGCAACTAACGTGCGACACTGTTTTAAATAAAAGGATAGGTCTATGTTCCTCAAAACACATTCTCCTTCTCCAGCCGTACCAAGTTGGCTGACAATTTCTTCCATTTAGTGGGTTCCATTATTTATCTTGGATTGAATAATAGTCTATTTTCTCTTTCTTCTTCAAATTGAACAGTTTTGGAGTGCTGTGCATCATTCTGTCAGCTACTGCTGCTAGTTCTTGAATAAAATTTGCTCAAATGTTTTATAGTCTAATCCAGTGCTTCCAGTAGAACTGTCTGTGATAATAGAAATGTCATATATCTGTAGTGTCTAATCAGAAACCACTAGCCACATGAAGCTATGGAGCCTTTGAAATGTGGCTACTGCCAGGGCGAGATTGAATTATTCATTTAAAATTTTAATTTAACTGTAATTTATCTAAACTGAAATAAATCATCACATATGACTAGTGGCTAGTTAGTCATGTAGGTCTAAAGCTTAAATATTCAAAAAATAATCCTAGGCTCTTCAACTTTCAGCATTCTTTCCTTTGCCTCTCTTCATCTAAAATATTACTAACTCTAACATCTGGGATTGGGTCGTTCTCCCCTTCTTTAGAGTTTATTAACAGTCCTTGGAATCAAGTTACATAAGTGGCTCCTTTATTGAAATCAATCAGAACTGGACACAATCCAGTGACAGAATCGAGATGACCTAGACAACTGGCTATAAGATTCCTTGATCCATCCCAATCTCAACCTCACTAGAAAAAGAATTCAGTGATTAACAGTGAAGTGGATTATACAAAAATATTTGAGCCAGGTTATATACATATCCATTTTAACAATAGAGGGATAGACAATTCATATTAATTACACATATGCTTTAAAGTCTAGTCATAGAAAAATATGGCCACAATACTATTAATGCAAATATGCATCACTACAATTGTAGGATTAATCATAGGATCTTAAATGAAAATAAATGCATAGTGATGAAATTAAACCAATCAAAATTTAGGTTTTTAAAAAAGACAGTAGTGATGAAAACCACACCAAAGTAAGTCAATACTGATAAGGCACCTAGAAAGCAACTCTCACTCACATGCACACTCTATAGGAAACTGCTTCCCAGTTAAACAATGTGTGGCAGCCTGAATTCTTAGCAGAACCTAAATTGATTTTAGTTTATAAACACAAAATTTTATAACTCATATGAGAAAGCAGTTAAATTGAATGCAAATTTACATCCACATAAGTTGCGCATCACTCACCTGGAAAACCTGAAGGAAGGACGTGCTTTGCTTTAGATTGATTCACAGCCTTAACCAAGGACTCTCACACCTTAAGAACCCCTGCGCTGGAGAGGACCTTAATTGAATTTGTACTCTGCCATTGTGTTCTCCTCATTTGGGCCATAGTCTGCAGAATATAAATAGATAAATAAGCAGATCAGATAAGCAAGGGTCAGATACGTGATATTTAACTGGACTGGACATCAAAATGCATCATTATCTACATTGAGACCAGTTTTCTCACTCTTCTAAGATGTAATCTTCTCCATCATAGAAGCCATCTTAATTACTACAAATAAAATTAGGGAGGAAACAAAGTAGGAGGAACTGGATAACTCAGAGGGGTCTGTAAAAGTGTTATTCAGAGCATGGTCAAAGACATTAAAGTTATGTAACCTCTCCCAAATATACTTAAATCCAGCTCTGTTCCATGGCATTCTTTAAGAAAGTGAAATCTCCCAGACAGAAAATCATTTACTCATTTATTCATTCAACAATATGTATTGGGGCCCTACTTAGCAGCCTCATCCTAGGTGAATAAATAGAGAGAAGCATAAACACTGTTCCTAACTTCCAGGGATTACAAGCTACTCACTGACACTAATTTGCCAGACTCATTCTCAGCCTGAAGTGACAAAATTCTATTCATCTTAGCATTAGGTGACACTCATTTTTTTAAAGGATGGTACATCACATCTAAATGTTCCAGAAGTTCTAATTCATTTAAGTATTTTTATATTATTACAGTACTAAATAGAAACAAAATAGCTAATAAATCATTTATTCATAGCAATAATCACAGCATTATGATAATCAACTGGATAAATGATAATATTTCTATGAAGAAAAATAAATATATAAAAGTCACCCCTGAACATCTAGAAAATTCAGAAGTCATATGGAAATCAAACATCAGATTCTTTTATTTTTTGAAGAGTAATATAAAATCCAATGTTTCGAGAATAGTTTCGCAACCAGGGACAAATATAATATTTAGAAAAAGAAAACATTAAGCTAGTCTTAATATTTCTATATGTAAAACATAGTGTTCAATGTGAAGCATAAATGAAAGTTTAACCCCCCTCAATCTAATTTCCTTCCATCAGTTCAATAGTAGGAACTACTTAACAGGCATTTTTACTCAGCAAGTCCTTACACTACCTGGAAGTAGAGAAGAATAAACCAATAAATTAATGCTGTTTCACATTATCTTTGTGAAAATCCTTAGAAGGTTTTCTGTGACACGTTCATGACAGATTCCCAAACATAAAAATATGGATAGCTGTCCATCCAGAGAGACCACTCCTTATACATTTTCATATACTATAACCTCCAGCTTAGGAAGCAGACACAAGCAAATCTTTTAAGCTCCTCTTCCATATACATTCATATTCTACAGCAGTAATCTCCAAAGCGCTATGCACATACCCCTGCAGGATACAAGATAATTCATCGGAATTCTGAGAAGAAAATACTGGAACATCTGGTTGCATGTATATAAAAAATAAGAAATAGATTAAGGTGACAACATATAACAGCCCTCACATGATCCACGTCAAATGGTCATACATGTACATAGCACAAGAGGTCTCCAGAGGGAAGCAGAGGAGTTCCATACACTGAGGAACTGGTATTGGCAATCCCACCCAATCTTTGCCTCTAGCATATTGCAATAAATTGTTGTTTCCATGCACTTTGTTGAATGTATTTTAAAAGTATTTTATCTTCATCCATAAAATCCCAGGCACCAGAGTCTAGCTGTCAAAAGCAGAGTTCTTAAAGCCAAAATGGCTAGGTCCAAATCTTGCATGATTTTGAACAAATGTATTGTTATTTAACTTCTCTCTGCCTTACCTATTTCATCTGTAAAATGGGAAAAAAACCTAACTCACAATGTCATTAGGAAACTAAATTAGTTAATATTTGAAATAAAGAGCTTAAAGTAGCTTGTGGCAAATAGTAAGCACCATATAAATCTCTGTTAAATAAATATGTGCTCATGAGATGAGAGTATGCCTGAAAATATCTTGCACTGCAAATAGATTTGATGATTAGCTTGTGGCAAAATATTTCAAGCTCTTGTCAAATTAAAGATGAATTATATTTTAATGTTCATTAGTAGAGTCTCAGGCATCAGAGTCCAGTTGTCAAAAGCAGAGTTGCTAAAGCCAAAAGGCATATACTCCAAATTTGCTGATCTTTTTTGTGATAAGTGGCTGTTAATATTGAACATTCTAGCAAATATTTAAAAAAGAAAAGAAATTTGGCTGATATTTTCTGTGATGTCAAGTGCCTCCTACAGATATTTTATACACACTAATATGTCCTATCAAGGTAAGGACGATATTTGAGCAATGAGTAAGAAAGAAACTGCTTCTTTCTGAGTGGTATGAAAGCAGTATATTGAAAATGAGTGTTTAGAAAGAATGCTTCTATCGTTGTGTGATTTTTTTTGTGAAAAATGGTATGTGTCATCCATTAGCATTTTAATTTTTACACACACAAAAAAATTGAAAACAGAGGTTTATAATTTGCTTTTTAAAAATCCAAAGAGTTGCATTGGAGTTTGGAACAGTTTGAAAAAATTTAAATGCAACAATATCCCATTTATACTTTATATTTGTATTCATTTTTTTAAATGGGGCTTATTTTATCTTTGTCGTGTTCTTCATAGAGTTTCCTTTTGTATTGCATGCCCATGCTGTATTAGTCTAGAAGAAACGTATAAAATTTATAAATAAGTATATAAGGGCTATATAATGCAAATATACTTTTAATAATGTGGGCACATGATTAATTAAAAAAGACCACTATTCTACTTTCTGGAAATAGTAATCACTGAATGCCTTCTATGTGCCAGGAACTTATCATACATGATTTTATTGAATCCTCACAATAACTCTAAGAGATAGGCAATAATATTATTTCTATTCTACAGAATAGGAGATTAAGGTTAAAAAGGTGTTAAATCATTTCCCCGGAACCATGGAGCATGTGTGTGATCAAATCAGGTTTGGAAGAGAGTTTTATCTGGCTCCCAGGGCATAATCTTGGCCATGCTTAATTGTCAATTTCCTAAATACAAAACACAGGGACTGTGGTGGTATTGCATGGCAAAATAACTTGAACAGAATAACAGCAGAAAATTCAGATTGCTTAACTTATAGTAAAGACATTTAACTATACTTTGGTTACATATGCTCAGCCTTCAACTTTCAAATGGTTTGTACTCTAAACTTGGAAATCCCTTGTTAGAAATGTAGAATGCATTTTATTCTGGCACCAGGATTAAAGATAGCAGCTGAATTTCTGGATTATACAATATATACTTTTTTTCTCATAATATATCTTAATTATTAGACATTAGCAATGAAAAATAGTAGAAAACTAAACTTCTACAATGTCAGTAATTAAACACATACACAAAATCAGAATATTGCTGCTTAAGAAAAACCATGTTTTAAAGTACCATGATAATGTATGGGGTAATTTTGTGCATGCTTTCAAAGGAATACTTTCTAATTTTCATGGACTGTAGAAGTTAATGGCATCAATTCTTCACAACGCCTAATTTAACTTCAAAGTATATAAATTTAATTTTCTTGATAGAGGTGAATAATTAGTGTTCTCTTACTTTTATTAGAATTAAGGCTGTATTTTGAGCAAATGGAAAAATGGGACAGTGAGCAAAGAGAGAGGAGTTGAGACTTTGATTTTCCTGAGGTAATTAGGAAAAGTTAGATGAAAAAGAGAAAAAAATGAGATTAGTGACATGTGTACACTTGTGAAAAAAAATCCGTCTTTAGTAAAGTTGGCTGATCCTTGGGATGTGGAAAATCGACAGGAGTATGGCCCACACTTATTCAATTCCGCTCATGTGGTTCTGCTAGGTGCCCAGCACATCGTGTATTGTAATCTTGGTTGATGGGTTTGGATGATGATGGGAACAGGTCTTGATGTATGTGATGGATTATATTGTTTACTGAGAATGACCGCAGGGAACACCAAGCTGGCCCTGGGCAGAAAACTGCTCAGGGCATTCTAAAATAGTGAACAATATATGGATTTCATGTACTAGTTAAACCAGCTCTTAAAACACAGTATATGTGACTCAGCTCCCATTGCTCCCTCATAAAGAATGCTTCCTAGTTTATATTTAATTAGTAGTGAACAGGCACTAGCTGCATGCCTAGTTTATCTTTATTCTATGAAAAAAACATAGAACACCTGCTTGTTAAAAATAATCACTTGTTCACAAAGAATAAATATGTGGGTCAGAGTCTGCTCTGGGCTCTCAGCTCAGAATGCTGTTAGCCCCCGATCCCACTTTGCACTCTATCTTTGTATCTGTTTCTTAATTCCTTCAGCATCACCTGGGTTGGGGTCTCCACGATTGAGCTGGTCTTGACAGGGTGATATAGTGCCCCTTCTCCCAAGGTTGCCAGACACTTGGCTCTGTTGGTCCAGGGCAGTTTGGTTGACGGTGATAATGGGACTGGAAAGAATGGGCAGTGGGTGCCTTTGATGAAAGGATGTCATCTAATGTCTCTAATGCCAGAAGAACAGCTGCCAGGTAGTTTTGATTGCAGTGAATAACCAACACCCAAATTATGTGTCCAGGATTTTAAATTAAGGAAACACTTAAAATGTGGCATAATTTTTTCAATGAATTAAATGAGCAACCTCCACTGAAAGAAATATTTTGCCAGGCATCCTTTGAATACTCTCAGTATTCTCTAATTCACAAGAGGAAAAACATTAGAATTGGAATGGTTTCTGAAGACCAAGTAATTCTCCTTCTCTTTCCCCCGCCCCCCCCGCCACCACCCTTGATGGAATGTCCCTTTTGTTGTCCAGGCTGGAGTGCAGTGGCCGATCTCCACTCACTATAATGTCTGCCTTCAGGTTTCAAGCGATTCTTCTGCCTCAGCCTCCCTAGTAGCTGGGATTACAGGCAGGCAGTGCCCCACACAGCTAATTTTTTGTGTTTTTAGCAGAGACAGCATTTCACCATGTTGACCAGGCTGGTCTCAAACTCCTGACCTCTTGATCCACCCACCCCGGCCTCCCAAAATGCTAGGATTACAGGCATGAGCCACCGAGCCTGGCCCATTCTCCTTATCTTTAAGAGAAACTTATTGATTTTCTACATCAGCTTTCCCAGATTGCTGAGCTTAGAAATATACTGCCCACCTCCATTTTTTTTTTTACAATATACGTTAAAATGTATTGTAATTTAACTTCCTAACCCATGTCCTTGTAACCTTAAGATAGAGCATAAATTAATACAACTTACTCCCTTCTTTTTTGAAACTCTTTTCTTCTACTTAACTCTTCTTACTCTCCTACTGTGTAAAATGCTCCATTTCTGTCTCTCTCTCTGACTGTATATTTACTACACTTCTAAATTTAAGTGTCCCTTGACATTCTTCTTTCATCTCTATTTTTCTTCCTTACACTCTTCCATGCAATGTCATCCATACATTACTTGAGCAATTACTACCATTGAATAACTCCCTGATGTACATTTCTATGTACTCCACATTTATATATCTTGACCTCTAAAGTCTCAGTACTTTCCATCAACATCTGACAGTAAATCAACTTGCTAAATTCAGTAGATTCTATTTCATCAATGATTTTCCCATTCAGTCTCTCTACACAGTCATACCATCACCTCAACAATTTGGAGGCAATAATTACTTCCATCCTGGGCTGTCAAATACTCCCTGCTTCCAGCTTTCTTCTGTGGATTCCTTTTGCTCAAGTAACCTTCCACAAGCATTTTCTGAACATATAGTGTCCTTGTTCAAAAACGTTTGACAGCTAACAGAAGATTATATACATGTAGGTAAAATGTATATACATATCTACATATGTGTGGGTTTTATATTATATAGGTATACAGAAATTAGTTTCAATGACTTTTGATATGACATTCTGTCCTCAATATGATCATGGCTGATGAATATAATTTAGCATATTAGTTAAGAGCATGGACTCTGAAGCCTGATTATCTGGGTTTGAAACCCAGCTCTACCAATCGGTAACTATGACAGAATTCTAACAGGGCCCTAAGAGTCTTGGCTCCTCGTGCACACACACCTTCTTCCAGTTATTGAGTCAAACAATAATCTAGGCACTGCCTGTGAAGGGATTTTGCAGAAGCAATTAAGGTCCCAACTCAGTTACCTTAGGATAGGGAAACCATCCATGTGGGCCTCATGTAGTCAAACAAGCGCTTTAAAGACTGAGAGTCTCCTCTAGTGGCTAGTACAGAGGCAAGTCAAAGATTCAAAGCATGGAAAAGATTCGATATGCTAAAGCTGACTTGAAGATGAAGAAGGCCACGTGATGAGGCATATGGGCAGCCTCTGAGGGCTGAGGTGGGCCAGCTGACAGCCAGCAAGGAAACAGGGACCTTAGGCTTACAGCTGCAAAGAAATGAATTCTGCCAACAATAAGAATGAGTTTGAAAGCTGATTTCCATCCCCAGACTCCAGATGAGAGTTCGGCCTGCGTGACGCCGCAGTTTCAGCCATGTGATACCCTGAGAACCTAGCAGTGCTATGCTGGAATTCTGACCCACAGAACTGGTGGCTAACAGATAGGTGCGGTTTTAAACTGCTACATGTGTGGCAATTGGCTACACAGAAACAGAAAATGGCAGCTATCTCCCCCCAGAGTGGCAGTCCAAGAGACAGCAAGGAGGTAACTACTATGCTTTTTTGTAGAAAAACAATGCCAGAGTCTATTGTTTAGAAGTCAACAAGTCACTAAGCCCAGCCTATACTCAATGAGAGAGAAATAAGGTACCACCCCTTAAAAGAAAGACTATCAAATAACATATGGATATATTTTTAAATTACCATAATAAGCCAGGCATAACGGCTCATGCCTGTGATCCCAGTACTTTAGGAAGCTGAGGTGGGAAGATAGCTTGAGCCCTGGAAGGTCAAGGCTCCATTGAGCCAAATTTGTGCCACTCCAGCCTGGGTGACAGAGGGAGACCCTGTCTAAAAAAAAAGAGAAAGAAAGAAAGAAAAAGAAAAAAGAAAATCTACCATAATAATAGTAGCCATTAACATTTTCTTATTTTCACTTGCTAGGTAATAGGTTATTTAACCCAAAAAACAACCTTCTAAAGTAGGTAGTATTTTTATATACCTTTTATAGGTGAGGAAAGTGAAGCACAGAGAAGGTAAGTAAATTGCTCAAGATCATGGCTGGCAGCTGGCTGTGCTAAATGCCAGTCTCCAAATCTTAACTCTGAAGCCTGAGCTCCCACCCACCATGTTAATTTTGGCTATGTATTTGAAAATATACTTCATAATAAAATTTGAGTAAAATAATAAAATGTTGGCCAATGAAAATGAAAATAATAATTGAGTGGATTTATAATTAGTTCAATGACCATTTTCAGAGATGATCAATTAATGACTAATTCAAAGTCAACCTGGGGGGAGGCTCTGCGGCTCATGCCTATAATCCCAAAGCTTTGGAAAGCCAAAGCAGGACCCTCTTTTGAGGCCAGGAGTTCAAGACCAGCCTAGGCAACAAAGTGAGACCTTATTTCTAGAAAATAACAAATTAAAAGAAAGTAGCTGGGTGTGGTGGCACAGTTGAGCCCAGGAATTCAAGGTTACAGCGAGTTATAATCCAAACACTCCAGCCTGGGTCACATAGAAAGACTCTGTCTCTAAAAAATGAAATAAGGCCATCCTGGGTGACATAGCAAGACTCTGTCTCTAAAAAATGAAATAAAGTCTACCCGGAAGGAAACATTCAGTGGTTTGTTTAAAATTCTATCACCTACATTTTTTTCTAAAAACAGATTATTTATGCCTTGAATATCAACATCTATGGCATGCTTACCAAATTAATAAATGTTAAGAAAGTAGTAGAGTAGCTAATACACCAGCTGACATAATCAAGATCCTAAAGGTTCTCACAGTATATAATTATGGGTCACATGTAACACAATGAAATTTTTAAGTGATAAATTTAAAAATTCAACACTTCAGTACTGACTTGATGAGAAATTACTTGATATGCACTTAAAATAAAACAATTTTAGGCAGGTGTTAGTTGACTCTAAACTCAATAGATGTCAACTCAGTGATATACCTGCCAGAAATCTGACTACAACCTTAGGTTGTATTAGAAGCAGAAGTGATGTTGCTCAGAACAGATCTACAGAAATAAATTCAGTACTGGTTGATATATTGCAAAAGGATGCAGGCTGCACGTGGTGGCTCATGCCTATAATCCCAGCACTTTGGGAGGCTGAGGTGGACAGATTGCTTGCACCCAGGAGTTTGATACCAGCCTGGCCAATGTAGGGAGGCCCCGCCTCCACAAAAAATATAAAAATTAGCTGGGTGTGGTGGCACACACCTGTAGTCCCAGTGACTCAGGAGGCTGAGGTGGGAGGATGTCTTGAACCTAGTAGTCAGAGGTTGAAGTGAGCTGAGATCACACCACTTCACTTCAGCCTAACAGAGCCAGACCACATCTCAAAATAAAACAGAAAAAGAGAAAGGGATGCAGAAATGTACAGCAAACAGAGTCACTAGAATTGCAGGAGTCTTAAAAAGCATGGCAAAGGAGAAACAGTTGAAGGACTCAGGAATATCTAATTTGGAAAAGGGAAGAAAGAAAGGAGACTATATTTCCTGATTCACATACTAGAAGAACCGACGTGAAAAAAATATTTCATTTTATTTTTTGTGGTTTCAGAATGCGGAACTAAAGTAAACGGACAGTTCCGAGGAAGCAGGTTTTTGATCAGTACAAGAACTGACAATTTCAGTCACCTGACAGCAGTCCAGGCTTCCTGAGAAGACAGTGACTTCTGAGTCACTAGAGGATTTCCAAGGGCAGCTGAATGGACACTTGTCAAACCTTGTAGGGAAGATCAATTTTGCAGGTGGAGTGTTGGAATAAATTACTCCATCACATTCGAACTCTAAATGTCTTCAATCCTATGCCGTGATTCACTGATACTTCTTCAACCTTAACTTTCACTGTTTGGCCTACTAAACTATGCCTGTCAGCAAACCATGAATACTTTGTATCCTCTGTAATCACTTTTCATTTATTGGCTCTACACTTTTTCTCATCTTCCTTTCACCTTGACTGACCTTTGCCATCTTATGAGATTGGCAAAACCATAGCCATCCTTAAAGATCAAGCACAAAGCTATCTTATCCCTGATACTTTGTCTAATAATTGATCTAATTACCCTCTTCACTCTCTTAGTACTATGTTCATCTCTCTACTACAGCTTTATGATATTCTGTCTGGTATTATACATTTTTATAGCTGTTTTTATTTGCTATAGAATTGAAAGCTACTTAAAGGCAAGGATCATAGACTGCTCATCTCAGCATCCACGTGCAATTTTAAATACAACTGCCTGTGCCTCCCCTAACAGTAAATACTTATTAAATAGGATTTGACACAGTAGCTGCTTAAATTCAACAGTGAGATTGGAAGGATAATTTAAACATATTTTCTGATTAAATGAACTTCTGAAGCAGAATACCTGTGCCTCTCCTTCACTGACCCTACTGCTAGTTCCTTTTCTTTTTTCTGCCTGATATTTTTTTGTTGTGCTAAAATATATGATATTACCATTTTACTTATTTTAAAGTATACAATAGAGTAACATTTAGTATAATTGTCACCACTATGTAGTTCCCTTTTGAGCATTCAAAATAAAAGACCCCATGCCCATTAAACAATAACTCCTTATTCCTCTTCTCCCAGCCTCTGGAACTACTAATTTGCTTTCTGTCCCAATCCTTCTAGATCTTTTGAGCTCTGACACAGTCCTGTGCCAACTGGTTTGTTACTCAGTAAATATCTGTAGAGCTGAATTTTAATAAAAAGGCACTCTCAGAAAATACACGTGATGAAAGAGAAATAAAAAGACCAAGGGAGATTTATTGCTTAAGGAGTAAGTGATTTTAATATAATATTGTTTATAAGCATAAAGTTGTATAGAAAATGTGATTGCCAATTTGCCAAACACTTTGAAATAATATACGTTTTTATGTAAATCTAAAAAAACACAAATAAGAAAGTAGCTATGCAAAAATATGTTGGAAGGAAATCTTTCAAAGTCTAATTTTGTAATTAGAACTTCCTAATTTCCCTAGAAATATGCATGAACAGTTAAGATTAAAAAAATACATCATAGGAATTACTCTTGAAGAACTCTTAGGTTTTCCATAAATGATTCACTACCTTAGCTTATTTTGTAATATTCAAAATACTATTGTTTCTGACTTTTTTTTCTTAAAATAAAACCATTTAGTAAAGAAGGTTTTCCTTTTTATGTGCTTGTGTGATTTCTGGAAGGTAGAGAATTCACAGGGGTGAGTTTCCCAAACCAGTTGTCACTTCTAAGCAACAACTCCACTTAAAATTCTGGCACTGGTTTGTTATCTCATCTGTTAATGGTCACAAAAGACTGAGTTTGGCTTATGAAAACGTTCCTTCATATTAATTTTCTCTTCCTCCATGGTAGCATCTATAGTTTTATAATTTTATGATATGTTTTATTTCTGCCACTGGAAGATCTACTGCTTCATGCCTCAGTTTCTCCACCTAATACTTTAGTTCAATAGATTTTGTTACTTAAAGGAACTATACATTATCTGTTCAGTACTAAGAGCTCTCTGAAGTGGGTTTACCAAAGTATAATGATGTGCAAGTGACAATTTAAGTTAATTAAATTCAGTGACATTAAACTAACCATAAAACTCCCAATGTGTAGAAAATGACTCATTTTCAATAAGCCCTATTTAGTATCATGAAATTGTAAAGGGTTGTGATTTAGTTAGGTATTATTTCAAACACTCTTGAGATCAAAATAAAGAGGATTCTTTTTTTTCCAAGGAAAAAAGGCTGCTTTGCTGTCACAGTTATTGTCACAGTTATTTTTACTTATTCTATCTCGTTCAAGAAATTTCTTGGGAGGGCGCGGTGGCTTCAACCTGTAATTCCAGCACTTTGGGAGGCCAAGACGGGTAGACCACTTGAGGTCAGGAGTTCAAGACCAGCCTGGCCAACATGGTGAAATCCCATCTCTATTAAAAATACAAAAATTAGCCAAGTGTGGCTGCACACACCTGTAATCCCAGCTACTCGGGAGTCTGAGGCACAAGAATCGCTTGAACCAGGGAGGTGGAGGCTGCGGTGAGCTGAGATCCTGCCACTACACTCCATCCAGACTGGGAGACAGGCATTTTCTTTCTCAAAAAACAACCAAACAAAAAGAAAATTCTTAAGTCATATTTTGTTTATTTGCATATCACAGGAAAAATATAATGAAGGAATTTCTTGATTGCTCTAAATGGAAAAGACAATGTTAAATATATAAAAGACAGCAGGCTGGGTGTAGTGGCTCATGCCTGTAATCCTAGCACTTTGGCAGGCCAAGGTGGGGGGATCGCTTGAGCTCAGAAGTTCGAGACCAGCCTAAGCAACAATACCATCTCTACAGAAAAACAAAAAAATTAGCCAGGTGTGGTGGCACTCACCTGTAGTCCCAGCTACTCAGGAGGCTAAGGTGGGAGAATCACTTGAGCCTGGGAGGTAGAGGTTGCACTGAGCTGAGATCACACCACTGTACTCCAGCCTGGACAAAAGAGTGAGACCCTGTCTCAAAAAAAAAAAGTAGCAAAGAAAAGAAAACAGGTGAGGGGGGGGAAATCTTTCAAAAAGCAGCACTGAGTGTGGATTGGAAGGTGTGGTAGAATCACATGGCTAGAGATGTAAATAGATTCCATCTTTCTGGGCTTACCTTGACAAGGGTCTTGAATATGTGCATATCCTTTGCATTAGCAATAATCACTTCTACGAATTTATTCTATGGATATACTTGGAAAAAGTGAAATAAATGTATAATAATGTTCATTTAAGTGCTATGTATAATGAAAAATGAACCCCAATTAAGCCTAGAAACAACCTAATATTCAAAGCTAGGTTATGAAATACCATATAACCAGTAAAAACAATTATATAGCTCTATATTACTGTCAGGCAGAGAAATGACAACATAATACTTAATGATAAAAGCAGTTTACAGACAGTATGCACAGTTCGAGTCCATTGTAATTACATATATAAAAGAAGTTTTGTAACGACAAAGAAAGACTATCGGTAGGTGGTTCATTTATGGTGTTTTCTTCCTGTTTGCTCATCTATATTTTCCTAATTGTGCTACAATGATGATGGATTTCTCACATAATTTGAAGGCAGAAATTTGAAATGATTTTTTTTCTAAATCTAAATTCTTATACAAATTACCTAAAACTCACCACATTGTTCCCAGAGGACTATGTAA
This sequence comes from Cacajao melanocephalus, assembly GCA_963573385.1. Lineage (NCBI taxonomy): Eukaryota > Metazoa > Chordata > Mammalia > Primates > Pitheciidae > Cacajao > Cacajao melanocephalus. The sequence goes on from CAUYLG010025322.1 coordinate 28,459, forward strand.
ACTGCAAAAATAATAAATGCAGATAGATGGATGGATAGAATAGAGAATTATTTCCAAACAATAGCATATTATAGTCCTGTTGCTACTCACACCACCTTGACTTATTTAAGAACATTTGTGTTGGGAAAACTCCTGCTAAAATATGTGAAAATGAAATGACTTTATTAATTTTGAATGTTCATTTATTTTTAAATTCAATGTATTTTAATGTTTTATTTCATAAGAGATATACAGTAAGCCCATGCCTTAGTCCATTTGGATTGTTAGAGCAAAATGCCATAAGCTAGGCAGCTTATAAATGACAGAAATTTATTTCTTAAGTTCTTGAGACTGGGAAATTCAAGATCAAGGTGTGGGCAGATTTGGTGTCTGGTAAGGGGCTGTTTCCTGGCTTATAGATGGCATTTTCTGGCTATGTCCTCGAATGGTAGAAGGAGAGAATGAACTCCCTTGGGCCTATTTTATAAGGACACTAATCGCATGCATGAGGGCTCTGCCCTCAAGACCTAATCATTTCCCAAAAGCCTCCCCCTCCCTGCCGCCCAATATAATTACCTTAGAGGTCAGGATTTCAACATATGGATTTTGTGTATACAAACATTCAGACCATATCAGCCCAGTGCATTTTCAGCTACATAACATGACTTAGTGATTTTGGTATTGCCCACTTTTTAGGGCTTAGATTGGAAAACTGCAACGGCTATACAAACATAGTAAATGCTCATGGATCTGCAGGTGACTGTGGCTTAGCTAATCTAGGTTGGTTTGGCTGGGTAGTCATGCTTACGGATTCAGAATGGCTGAACTTGGCTTCAGGCTTTGCATGGGGTTCAGGTCTGCTCCATTTGTGTTTCTTCTAGGGCCCAGGGTGAAGCAGCAGCAGTTATCTGGGCATGCTCTTCTTATGGCATACACCTGGAGTACAAAAATTAAGCCAAATCACCCAAATACATGTATAACTTCTTACTTCCATTGGCCAAAGTAAGTCACATGGTCAAGCTTAAAGTCAGTGAGCCAGGGAAGTATATTCTGTGCCTAGGGAAGGGAAAGTGATTAAATATTGCATAAGTGATTCTCCTAATTATCACAGTAAATGAATCTGTGACTGGGAAGTAACCTACAAGTCATTGCATGGAAAACCATGTAAAAGGAGACTTTAATTTTGGCATTGAGAGAAACCTTAAGCCAGTTCTTGGGTGGGCATTTCCATGTTCTGTTTTTGCCTTAATTGCCCCTCTACTTTCTCTCTTTTTTATCCACTAAATCTTCACGTAATCTTCATTTGCCCATATATGAGGCTGCTATACTATGGTAACATTCTTTGTGTACCAATATTATTATTATGTGCTGAATGTTTCTGTCTCCCCAAAATTCATATGTTGAAACCCTTTACTCCAATGTGATAGAGTTAAGAGGTAGGGCCTTTGGGTGGTAGTTAGGTCATGAGTGGGGAAGCCCTCATGTACAGGATTAGTGCCCTTATAAAAGGGATTGCAGGGGAGCTCTCCTCACCCTCTATCATATGGATACAATGAGAAGACCGTTTACAACCCAGAAGAGGGCCCTCACTAGAACCCAACCAAGCTGGTTCCCTGATCTTTGACTTCCAATCTCCAAAACTGTGAGAAATAAGTTTCTGTTGTTTATAAGCCACCCAGTCTATGGTACTTTGTTATGGCAGCCTGTATTGACTTAAGACAATAGCTTTTGATAGGATGAAAAACATATGTTCTCAACATTACTAGGCAACTTCACAACCAGTCTACTCCCAAGAAAAGTCAAAATCAGTTGAATCATTCTCCAAAAGGGAGGCCAGTTTAAGGTAAAAGAGACGGTGGTCATAGAGAGGCATTTTTCCTCTGCGACCTTGAAGGGCTCCTGTTGTAGCTGAAAGAAGGAAACATAAGTTAAACATGACCATATTTAATTCTTTCCCAGTGAAAATTAAGAATGTAACTGGAAAAAAATGCAGTAAACCCTCCCTGACTGCTCTTCCTTTGGCATGGTGGCACCTGCCAGGCAAAACCTTTAAATACCCGTCTGCTCACTCTCCATCCAGTTGCCAGGGGTCACCAACATTCCCATTTCCTCCTTTCTCCCCAGTGGTGTATATGCTCACGGATCTGCAGGTGACTATGGCTTAGGTTATATTGCATCATGCATTACACAAAGGGAAAAGATAACATATTTTTTGACACCTGTTTGAATATGCCCAGTGACACAGATAAGAGAAGAGATCTAAAAATGAGAATGAGTGACAAGGAGATTTATTCTGTCTCATGAGACATTCATCAGAGCAGTGACTTTGGGCTGATGATTCCAGCAAACATAACATAGTTGTAGTTATACAGAAGACAATCTGCATAAATTTGTTTTCTTGCCAAGAAGAATTTGTGCTTGAGGAGAGAATACTGTATAACAATATAATTAAAACCTAAGGTGCAGAGTTAGGGGAAGTGAATGGAGTCTTGCCAATTTTGCTGAGGCCAGTCCTTTTGAAGGTTCCTTCCTCTTTCTTTTTCTCTATTCCTGAGAACCACAGGGTGGTGACACTCTGAGTCATGATGAAAAAAATGAATAGTCAAGGTATAAGTGGCAGGTTGGAGGTGAGGGGTTAGAGGGTTTGCCCCATCCCACCCTTCCCACCCCCCAAGCTGGGAAAACGACAGTTTGTGTCTTTCCTGGCCAAGTCATCTCATGTTCTTTCTTCACTTCCTGAATGTCAGAATATCAGAATGTAAAAAAAAAAAAAAAAAAAAAGAAAGAAAGAAAGAAAAGAGACCATCTTGTTATGATACATTCAGTCATCTTTGCCTAATGCAATAGCTGTCAAACTGAGATCAGAACTTATCTGAATAAGGTAGTTTTTCTTTTTCTTATTTTTAGGGAAATGAGCACTTTTGGTGAAATTCTATAAATAACAAAATAAATAGATCATTTGTTATAGATTATTTAAACTCTTGCATATGTAGCAAACTACATTCTATGTGCTGCCTATTGCAAAAATAGGGACCTTGTGCATTTAGAAGTTGTGTTGTTAGGCTGGACAGCTGGACAGGTTTAAAACTTTTATTTTAAGATTTTTTTTGCCCAGGCTTATCTCTAACTCCTGGCCTCAAGTGATCCTCCTGCCTCAGTCTTCCAAAGTGCTGGGATTATGAAGTGCTGTGGGTTACACTACGTTTGGCTAGGTTTAAAACTTTTGAAGATTTAATCCTAAATTGAAGAAAAGAGAGTTAACTAACATAAAATGAAAATAAAGAGATGCAAAAAATAATAATTAACACAAAGAATTTGGTAATCGAGTTAAGTAAATACAACCTGCTGAAATTAAGCTATTAAATGAATCAGATGTTAATTAGGTTTTCATTATTAAAGTTTAAACATTATAAAAATACTTTTAAGACCACCACCTTCATAAAACAACTATTTTTTATCCATAGAAGCACATCATCTTGCCTGACCTCTCAACAGTATTCAACACAGTTGACCACACCTTCCATCTTGAAATATTATTTTCTTTGCTCTAGAATTACTCAATACCTTTCCAATGTGGAAGTCACCCTTGGCAGCTCTACCTCCTCATCAAGACTTCCTAATGCTGTACAGTTTCCTGGGGCTATAAACATGGGATTTTTCCCTAGTCATTGTATAATCATTCTATACTATAGCACTAAATACCATCTAAATGATAATTGCTCACAAGTATATAATTTCCAAACATCTATTTTCTGAGTTCCAGACATGTATTTTAAACTATCTATGTGACCCTTCCATTTAGTTTTCTGAGAAGATCTCAACTTCCTGTCCAAAATGGATTTTTTTCATTTCCTTCCTAAATCTTCAAGCAGACAAAATAAATGAATGACATCATCTATCCAGTAGAATCTAGAAACCATAATTCTCAGCAAACTGACACAAGAACAGAAAATCAAACACCGCATGTTCTCACTCATAGGTGGGTGATGAACAATGAGAACACGTGGATACAGGAGGGGAGCATCAGACACTGGGGTCTGTTGCGGGGGGGCAAGGGAGGGACAGCAGGGGCGGGTAGGGAGGTTGGGGAGGGATAACATGGGGAGAAATGCCAGATGTAGGTGACGGGGGGATGGAGGCAGCAAACCACATTGCCATATGTGTACCTATGCAACAATCCTGCATGATCTGCACATGTATCCCAGAAACTAAAGTACGATTTTTTTAAAAAGGAAGTAATATGAAGATTGTAGTCAAAGTTTTCATCCCTATTCCCAATCCATTAGTAAACTTTGTTTTTCTTGTCTCTAGAATATAGCTCAATCTGACTACTTTTCTTCATTTAACAGTTTCATATCTAGTCTAAACCACAGTCATCTCTCTCCCTTGGATTACTACAATGGTCTCCAACGTGGTTTCTCTTCTACTTTTTCTGAGACAGGGTCTCACTTTGTTGCCTGGGCTGGAAGGCAGTGGTGCAATTATGGCTCATTGAAGCCTCAACCTCCTGGGCTCAAGCAATCCTCCTGCCTCAGCCTCTTGAGTAACTGGGGACTACAGGCACAAGCCACCACACCTGGCTAACTTTTTAATTTTGTAGAAATGAGGTCTCACTATGTTGCCCAGGCTTGTCTTGAATGCCTGAGCTTAAGTAATCCTCATGTCTTGGCCTCCCAAACTGCTGGGATAGCAGGCGTGAGCCACCATGCCCAGCCTCCCTTTTTCTACTCCTCCTTATTTCAATCCATTTAACCATATAGCACAACAGTAGTTTACAATGCAAATACATCCCTACCACTCTTCTGCTCAAAAAGCTTCAACGGATTCCTATAGGGTCAGAAAGATAAATCCTGAAGCCACTTTATGACCTGGTCCTTCAGTTTGACCTTTCTTCTCTTACTCATTGTGTTCCAATCAGTCTGGACCTTCTTTTACTCCTGTAAAAGAGAAAGCATCAAGACTTCCTGTAAAGAGGTAGCATCAAACCCTTTCCCACTTTGGGGTTTCTGTTCCTACTGTTTCCACCTAGAACAGTTTTCTGGGTTTCTGTTCCTACTGTTTCAACCTACAACAGTCTTCCCCTGGTCTTTCCTTGCCTAACTCCGATTCTTCCATCTCCTCCTCAGAGGCTGTTTTGATGAACAGCCCCCACCACCCTGCAACCGGCTGAGGTCCCCCGTTGGATATTAATACCCTTACTTCGCAGCATGAGTCATGGGTTGTAACTGTATGTTTACTTGCTTAATATCTTTCTCCTTCATCAGAATGTGAGGTCTCTATTGGGAATCATATTCATGTTTTTCACAGTGGTTTCTTTAGTGGATAGCACAGTACCTGGCCTAGAGTAAATTTTTAATATTAGGTATGTGATTGGTTGCAATAATACTTTTATATGATTTTATATTCTGAATTTTTTCAATTGATCTGGTTTCATAAATGCTCTAGTAAGTTATCACATTTACTATTTATAAAAGACATATAATATTCCATCAAATAAATATAAAATGTACTTATTTTTCCATTTTCTTTTTACCCATTTTTGCTGTTATAACTTTGTTATAATAGAGCTGTTTCCTTTTTTTTTTTTAAGTATCTCCTTAAGAAAAACTTACAGAGGTGAGACTCACAGGATTACAGCTTCTGCATTTTTTTCTCCATAAGATCAAGATCACCAACTTTTCTTTAAAAGTACAAATTACAGTACCACCAAATGATGCATCTCAGATAAATTGGTAATACTTTTTAAGTGCTATCAAAGAAAATATGCCTCCTCTAGGTGAACTGCAGGTCCTGCCACAAATCTGTCCATGTGGGTCATATTAATTTTATGAATTGCAACTGTATCAACACTAGTGAAGTCTAATTTCTTGTAAGTCCTAGGAATATTTCCCATTATACTTTATGTGTGATAAAATTATAATGACACTGGAATATCTGTTGGGAAGATATATTTATCATAAATATGACATCATATGTCTAATCCAGATCAAAGTTTTTAACTGAGTCAGCTGTCAATTAAAAGTAATTAAATGACTTGTTCTTTTCCTTCCCCCCCGCTCCTTTTTTTTGAGACAATGGTCTTGCTTTGCCACCTAGGCTGGAGTGCAGTGGTGTAATCATGGCTTACCACAGCCTCAACCTTCAGGGCTCAAGCAATCCTTCAGCCCCAGCCTCTCAAGCATCTGGAACTACAGGCACACACCACCATGACCAGCAATTTTTAAAATTTTTGTGGAGATGAGGTCTCATCATGATGCCCTGACTGGTCTCCAACTTCTGGGCTCAAGCAATCCTCCTGCCTCAGCCTCCCAAAATGCTGAAATTACAGGCGTGAGCCATTTCACCCAGCTATGACTTGTTTTTTTAACTTGTAAGTTGCAGCCAGAAATTCATTGCTTTTACTCAATGAGGCATTACAAAATTTGAATTGTAAACATTAAATATTTTCAAAAACGTTTCCTTATAAAGAAAAGATGCCACAAACTGAAAAAGCTTTCCCCAAATATCTTTTTCAAAGAAAGAAATGAATATATTAACTCTTAGGTGGAAATAGACGTGAGACAAAAAGTGGGCAACGAGGGTAGTCCTGTCAGAGTCCACAGCACGCTTAACACCAGAGGTCAAGGCCCCAGCAAACAGAAGGGTTATTCTCCTTCCAGAAAGATTGGGTAGGCTGATTTCGGCCAGGTCTGGTTGGGGAGTGTTGTGATGAGGTGAACTGGGATCTGATCCAGGCCAGTTAGCACCTGGAAAACTGGGAAAGTTCCATGCCCACAGTGCATGGGGACTCCTCTGGAATGGATATAACATGGTTCCTGGGTCCCTGTATCAAACAGAGGAAAGTCCACTCCCAGGGCTGAACTCAATTTTCTAGAGCTATTTACTGCACTAATTGATCTCTTTCTCTCCTCTCTCTCTTCCATCCTCCCTTTCAATAAATAAATAAATAAGTGTTTTTCTGTTTGGTTGGTTGGTTGGTTTTTTGTTTTTGTTTTCCAGGGACTGCCCTGCTGGACACTGTAGAGGATATAAAGAAGGTTCCAGCAAGGCTTCAAGCAGGACAGATTACACCCATGCATAGCAAACCATTGTAAGAACCAAAAGAAATATACAGGTAAATGAGTGGAAGATGCCTCCTCCAGCTGACTTGCTCAGTGAAGATTTCCACAGAGAAGGCATTTCAGGCCACTCAAAAAAAGACAGGGGAGGATTTAGCTACACAGACATGGGGCCTGGAGACGGGAGTAAGAAAGGGCGTGAAGGGCAAAGAAAATTGATTTCACCTTTAAAGTGCTTTTTGTTTTTCTCCAGTCTTTCTGGCTGGGTATCCTAGTGAGGGCCGTGCTTCTTAAACTTTCATGTGTAAATGAATTACCTGGAGATCTTGTTAAAGTGCAGATTCTGATCTACCAGATCTGGGCGAGGCAGGAGAGTCTGCGTTTCTAACAGGTTTCCGGGATATTGCAGAAGCTGCCAGTCCAAGAAGCGCACTTTGAATAACAACGTTCTAGGCCTCATGTTTCCAAGATGGGGCCGTTGCAGTGGGAAATTACAGGGCCACACATCTGGCTGTACAGGTCCACTGGGCCTGGAAAGCTTCTGAGGATAGAGCAGCAGTGCTTCTCTCATTGTCAGCCTTGTGGGAGGGGTCAGGGACCAACATAAACAGAAGAGAAGGAGCTGCCCCAAATTTGCAATACAGAAGACCTCTCCATCTCAGATTGTGAGTGGACTGCATTGTTCTATCATCTCCAAACCAACAGCACAGAAACTCTGTGTGGTCACTGACTCACTTGTGTCCTAGCAGAATAAGGGATTCTTTGTTAACTCAAAGTCTAGCAATTTTTCTAGATCTTGGTGGAAACAGAGTAATTTTAAACCCAAAATAGGTCTTTCAAAAATACTGCTGAAATAAAGGAAGCAGTAATTAGGATGGTTCAGTCTACCAAACTCCAAACTTAATGCAACAAACCACGTCTGCACTAATATAGAGGCCTTGCTGCTGCAGAGGGTGGTTAAAACAGCCTTTGTATATTTTTATTTTTCTGTTGGATATTATTCTCTAAGATGTCGAATTCAATTCTAGAAATAAGTTAAGAAGAACCATATGTAACTATTTATGACCAAATTCAGAACTAGTCACATCTTAAGTCGTAACTTCATAAACATAAATAATGAAATTTCTAAACTATTAGTCTACCCTTTTTAAGCTTTTGTTTGGAAATATAGTAATAGGCGGAAACACTGCAACATCTGGACAAGAGAAAGTAGAAATTTTTTTAAAAGCACTTTCTATGTATATAACATTTTCTGTATGTGAAAAAAGAAATGCAATATTCCATCTGTAGAGTAAAATAGGATTGCCTGTGGCAAAGGCAAGGCTTCTAAGAAACAGCTCAAGCTGGAAATTCAAAACACACTCTGGGTTTCCCCCTTCCATTTTCCTTGAAGTTACCAATATGAGTGGTCATGGGATGAAAGTAGCAATATTTATTCAGCATTTGCTGTGGGCCAGGTACCGTTCTAAGCATATTACATATGTGTTCCCTTTTCATCCTCCAATTACAACTACAAATAGATCTTAATATGCCTATTTTAGAGATAAGACATCTTTCAGAAAAGTTGTAGAATTTGCCTAAGATCGCAAAGCAAGGAATTGGAACAGAATTTCAAACTCAAATTTGTCCAATATAAAATTCACACTCTTTCTACCACAGCATGGTGCCTCCTAATACCAGATTTCTTGGTGTCTCTTGCTGACGACAGTTTGCTTCTTGCAGCAGCTGTTCTTATTAGATGTTGAGTTACATAGAAAAGTCTATGGGGTTAGTGACAGGTCAAACTTAAAGACCTTTTAGATTCCTTCCAACCTTTACATGCATCCTCTCACGATAGTGCCTTTGTACATGCTATTTTCTCTGCCTGAAATTCTCTTTGCTTTTTTTTTTTTTTTTGGCCTATTTAACTACTTCAGATTTATCCTGCAGACTTTAGCTTAATCATTATTTCTTCAAAATAGTCTTCCTTTCTTTGTTCACTCTTTCTACTACAGACTTCTTTTTTTTTTCTTTTTGAGACAGAGTCTCACTTTATCACCCAACCTGGAGTGCAGTGGTATGATCTCGGTTCACTGTAACCTCCGCCTCGCAGGTTCAAGCAATTCACCTGCCTCAGCCTCCCGAGTAGCTGGGATTACAAGCATGTCCCACATGCCCAGCTTATTTTTGTATTTTTAGTAGAGACGTGGTTTCACCATGTTGCCCAGGCTGCTCTCAAACTCTTGACCTCAGGTGATCCACCTAACTTGGCCTCCCAAAGTGCTGGGATTACAGGTGCAAGCCACTGCACCCAAACTCTACTTACTACACACTTTTAATAGCACGATGTAACTTGCGATTGTGAAACTTATCACAGATGCAATTTTACATTTATGTGTGTGTTCTAAATATTAGAATCCTTGTCTCTAAAATGAACTATTTGTCTCCTGTCCCTGATGACTCACCTGAATGATAACAAGTTGTAACTGGTATTTGTTGATTGGCTTTTGCCTCTGTGCCAGGTGTCAGTGAGGTAATTAAAGATCCTTAAGACTTGTTCTCGGCACTTGGCAATCAAGGAACTAATAATCTTTCAGGTCTCCGTGTGCAAGCCTGGAGCCTGAAAGTCTAAAGTCCTGCTTGCCTCTGCTGATGTCTCCCACCTTCTGCCTGCGTATGCCATTGTCGCTGATCACCCAGTGGAGCTACCCCAGACAAGCCCCTCACTCAACCTTGCCATCTTAACTGTTCTTATGGTAATGTAAATATCTCTCACCCAACCCTGCCATTGTAACTGAACTTGTGGTCATGTATTCTCCTTGCCCCTAACCCCCACCACTGTAACTGATCTTGCTCTGCAACACCCCCCCCCAAAAAACTACCCAAACCTATAAAACCAACTCCTATCCCACTGCCCTTTGCTAATGCCCTTTTTGGCCTCAGGTCACCTGCACCCAGGTGAATAAACAAACATGTTGCTCACACAAAGCCTGTTTGGAAGTTCTCTTCATTCAAAGTGCGAGTTTTCAACATAATCTGATTGAAAGGGCATGGCTAAGAAATATAAAATGATTACCGAGCAACCAAGATCAGGATGTAACCCCGTCTTTTTTCAAGAAAAAAACTGCTTTATTTTGTTTTTTCCAAGGAACTATGTCTCCTTCTAATCTATGTCTTACTTATAAACACTGGGATATGAAAGCTGATGCAGTTTAGGGAATAAAGTAACATAATTAGAAAAGTGAAGAGAAGCTTGGAGAACAATGGAAAACCAATAAAGGTGAGAAGGAAGAACCGCAGTTTGCCACGTCCCTCAGAAATGTTTCTTCTCATAGTGAATGATAGTGGGCCAGAACTCACCAAATTTGATGTCAATAGTTAATATTTATCTTGGTTCTTAAAAGCAGAGCAGAGAAGGAACTATATATTTAGTAAATCAGAGACAAAACATTGTTCTGTGGCAACTCAGTCAAATAAGAAGGTGGACTCCAGTTATAAACAGCTAGATCCCTTAAAGGATAAAACCACAGACCAAGGCTAATTGTATCAGAAACAGAATAGGGTCCCAAATATAAGCTCCATAAGCCCATCTGAATTCTGGAGGTCTCCCAGATCCCATCATACTGATATCACCAGAAGCGACGCATTTCATTCCCAAATGACAAACGATACATACATGCAGTAGGTGCAGACCTCTCCCTAGTCTGGAGGTGCTCACTGCTATTGGCAGGAGAGCCATTGTGAAAGTCAAAATGAAATCCAAAACTTTAAAAGAATCCATATTTTTAAATTAAAAGGATGAGAAGAAATTACAAAATGTAGAAAAATGGGGAACTGAACTAAATATTCCTCTTCCTCAATATATTATTTCTGCCCCTCACTACCAGGATTCTTTCTCTAGTTATTTTTCAAACTCCAGAATTTTCTTACGGAAGTGTTCCTTTGAGACCATAAGATACTCTTAAAATTGCATATGTCTTTGGAACGTCTGATAGTCTTGCACACGAGTGTTAATTAATTTAATCAAGTTATTTTACTTAGTTCTAACTTGCAGCATACTAAATGAATGCTGATTGTTAAGAATAGGGAGCAAAAGACAAGCTGATTGAGATAGAAAAAGGCCAGACAGAATGAGGACAATAGGTGTATGAAAAAAGGATTTCAGGAGAATACTAGAAAAGTAAGATGTAAAAAGAGCAAAAGGAAAAATAATTATTATTTTCACCTATTTCAAGACCCAGAAAGGCTGGTGCTATACCCCTCAAGAGAGGAAGAAAAATTTCTTTCTTTTTCTTGACCCTGTTGAACAGAATAGGCCCAGCTCCTAGGACCAGATGCGAATCTCGTACCATTACAAACCCCAAACATTAAATAGGTTTTTTGGAATGAACTTAGTGACACAGCCCTTGCAGAAAAATGAGTGGTATTTTTAAAAACTTAAAGGAAGTCCTTTTATAACTCTAGAACAAGAACTTTGAGGAGATCTTTTTCAAGATGGAAAAATTTGAAATTTCCAATATTTTAGAAACTATGACCAATAAAAGTGGCAGTTTCATATGGTTCAACCCAAAAGTTAATAAGCTGATGACTTCCTGAATTTCTTATCTGAAATTACATCATCAGAATGAAGAATTTGAAAAGCTACTTTCTACATCATGTAGCAAAAAAAAAAAAAAAAAACAAATTAAATATAGACTTTACTAGTGTTGCATACTGTGATTGAGGATGCATAAGAGATGCTGTTCAAAATAGTCACGATATGATGCCCAATTCCAGATCAAGCCCTCTGTGTCCATGTCAATCTATTCCTTTTTATTTAGACAGCACTTCCTTCCATAGCCCTAGGTAACCTAAGACATCTATATCCCTGGGTGTTTTAGGTTGAGGTTGACAGTGGGCATTATGGGTTTCAGGGCAACTTTAGGTGAACTCATTTTTTCCTTGTATCACTTAACATTTACACGGAGGGTTTTGCCATGTGATCTAGCATCCTTACAACCATGAGTTTACTTATGCCACAGGGAAGACTGCTTTTATGTTTTCCTTTTCTTTCCCAGAAGGGCAATTCAAAACCCTCTAACTTAACATCTAAATGAATCATAAGTCTTTTTCAGTTTTATCATTTCATGATTTGATTTTATGGAAAACAAAGTGACTATGCTTGCTCTCCCATGCATATGGCAGTTCTATAACTGTATACAAGAAACAGGCAGCATTAGTCTTTCTTGGGGAGGAAAACTTGCTTCCTCCTGTACTAAGCTTTTTTGCACTGAACTTTTTTAAAAAAATACCATGTATTATTTACTAATAAAAGAATTAAAAATACAATTTAAAATGTAAGCAAAGCATTTTACTTGTTAAAGTTCAGAACCCCTCCCTGTATAAATGTTTAGTTCCTGTTCTTCTTGTTCTTCTTTATGACCTTACCATTATTGTGATTAAAAAAATAAAAATAATTCCTAGGCACTGTGGGAGGCGAAACAGAGATGCAGAAGATTTTGATGATGGACATTGCTATTGATTCTGCAAATATTTGTAACTACTTGTTATGTAATAGATCCTTGGCTAGGTACTTCCTCCTTTCCATGACTTCTGGAAGGCTTCTTGTGTAAACATCCAAGCATTTTTTTTTTCTTTGAGAGTTCTGCATGCTTAAAATGCTTCCCATAGAGAAGCAGTGCTTTGTTCTCCACGAATGCAGCAACAGATTAGGTTACCTGCAGGGAGAATCACCTCCCACACTAAGGTAGGTCCCAGGTATTTGATTGAGGCAGACACTACCATGATGACCAGTACATGAGTTAGAGGACACTTTGTACAGAAGCGGAGAGTCATCCTGGCTAGATCAGCAAAATTGAGAATAGAAAGATGAAGTGAAGATAAAAAAGGAAGGTAGTGGAGGGAGGAGGTGACTGGCAATAGAAGCTAGTACAGTAATATCTTACTTCAAAAAATGTATTGAGTTACCCAAAAGCTGATTCCAAAGTTTTGTAAATATCATCCCAACACATTAGAAAGTCTGGCTAAATTAAAGAAGCTTGCTACTTAGGACCATTTTTGTCAAGCTAAAAGGTCCTTATTTCAATTCAGATTTTACAGATGATGTGTAGATAAGAACTTAACATTTTCAAAGCCCTTAGACATATATTTCTTTGGATTCTCACAAAAACACCATGAGAATTATTTTCCATTCCAGGGATGAGGAAAGTACAGCTTAGAGGCTGAGCCACTTGCCTATGGAAGCCTGGTGGGGAAATGGCTGAGGTTTAGACCAGGACCCTGGAGCCCTCTCACTGGCACTAAGCTAGCCCCACGACATGTCTCTACAGAGACAGGCAGAGCACAAGTAACTTACTTTATCAGGCATTTTTTTCTGATTTTCATAAAACTGTAGCAGTGAACACACCCTAGGTATCCCCATTTCTCCCATTCTTCCCCTCCAAACCACCTTCCTGGGTCTGCTGCCCAGTCCATCTCCCCAGAGTTCAATTTGGATTCTCTCTTCCCTCAGCATCTCTGCTATCTCCACATAGTCTACAAATAAAGTGCAGGCGCCACAGGCTGGCAGTCAGGACTTCTGCCTGAGCCCCCATCCACCGCTCAAATCCTCTTTCCCATTTCACTACGCTTTTGCTTACCCCTTCCACTCCAACCAAGCAGGTCTGTGTACCACCATCAGGGCCAGGATAGGGTGACGTGGGTCACAACATTTAAATGTTCACCAAAGAATCCAGTAATCAAGGTTAATATTTTAATGCAGTATTTCAAAATATCAAAATTAATGTCAAAAACGCATGATGAAAAAATATCAAAATTTTAAATAAAGATAGGGTCAGTATTATTGGTTTTTCCTTTTGCTTCAGGCTCAAAAATGCCTTCCAGCGGCACAAACGCTCGCGGTGCACGCAGGTGTTACTGGCCCTGCAATGATTCCCCACTCAGGTACTTTCACTAATGATGTTTTCCAGAAGTTAGTTTTTACAATCGCTTTCTACATTAATAACCTCTCTCTTCTTAAACGAGGCTCCAGCATTTAAATGTAGCGCTGTTCTGTCAGGAAAATCCATTTCCCCTAGTAACTAGTACTTTGAGGACATTCTGAATCATCTTGGATCCTTTCCAGCATGTTCCCAAACCACAGTGAGCACTCAGCACCGCTTCGCTAAAAGAATGCAGAATCACAATTCTCAAATCACCGTCTGGGGGAGTTCAGCAGGGAGGGGACCCAAATATGTTTTATTTAGTCCAGAGCGTTTTGAGAAAAATGAATTTGTTATCAAGATTCTAAAAATCAGGCTATCGTACACGAATATACTCCGTCATTTCTGGAAAAATCAGAAAATCTAGCAAAACTAGGTCTAATTCTTGCCTGATAGCAATGGACACTGAGAGCAGAACAGCGGCCCTGCCTTGGAAGCTCTCTCCAGTTCCCCCCTCCCAGTTACAGTGCCTGTCAGGCCCCATTAGCTCTAGGAGTTTGCTACCCTAAGAATAAAGGAACCAGCGCACAGGGTAAAAATCCACCGGGCTGGGTCTATTCGTTTTTTCCTGGAGGGAAAGAAAATGTTTCCTAGTTGTCCTTTCGAATATAGTCTCACAGAGAAGCTCACAGAAGCAGCCCACCTTTGTAGCCCACAAACTTCCCACAAGCCGTGAAAGTCGCATTGGCTCTTGCACCCAGACAGGTTTCTCCCGGGACCTTGGCTCAGGGCCTCCGTCCCTGCATAGGCCCTTCCCTTCCTCCCCGACCTCCGCGCTGCGGAGCCTGGGGCGGGGTCCGGGCCCCCTGCCGCTGCTCTTTGCCCCGGGCTAGGGCGCTCGGGCTCGCCCACGGCGGCACTGAGCATGCTCGGAGGCGGTCGCGGGGGCAGGTTTGCTTCGCAGGCGCTCGCACTCGGCGGCGGGAGGGCGGGCGCGCGGCTGCAGCTGGAGCTCCAGCGCCCGGAGTTGGAGTTGCCGGGAGTTTCCCCCAACCCCTCCCTTTTCGCGCGCGGCAGCAGGAGCCGGCGCGGGAACCGCGAGCGGCGGCGAGCCAGCACCCGGGCCGGCTGAGCCTTGTCCGGAGCCCGGAGCCCCGCGCGGGGCAGCCCCCGGGGAGGAGCCTCGCGTGCTGGGACGCGTGCCGCGCACTGGCACGGCTGAGGCACGAGTCAGGCTGCACGGTAGGACTGGGGCCAGGGGAGCCGGGCGGGCAGGGCGGAGGCCAAGCCAGGGGGTTGCGGTTGCAGTCGCCTCGGCTGTTGGGGCGCCTGGCGCTCCGTCCGAGGCGGGTGGCCGGGGTAGGGGTACCGCTGTGAGGCCAGAGGAGTAGGCTGGCGCCCAGAGAAATGCTTCCAAGTTGGCGGGTGGCGGGAGAGGGGGCCGCGCGCCCCGGCGCAGCTGCTTCGTGCGCGCGGAGAGGGACTCGTTCCTGGTTCTTTCCAACACTGGGACCCGTTGTGCGGGCAGTATTGGGCAAGCCATGGAACGGAGCGATTTTCTCCAAGAAAGTTGAGAATGGAGCCCTTCTTTCCGCGCTGGCCCCGAGATGGGTTGGGCCCCGAGAATGCCGCCTCCAGGCCCCCAGTGTGGGGAACTCGGGGTCGCTGCGCCCCTAGTTTAAGCGCAGAAATCCGCGAATCACTCCGATCTTCGCGAACTCTGGTATCTTCTAGGAAAATCATTACTGCCAAAACTGAGGCGAGCTTTTCTGGCGGGCCCGGCTCCCTGCCCCCAGGGCGCTGGCGCTGGGCGATGCCCCCTTTCTGATCTTAGACGATCTTGGGGGTCAAGGGCGCCAGGCTCCGAATTCGCGCTCGGGGTGCACGCAGGCATCGAGCCTCACCAACACTGTCGGGCAACGTGGCTGGAGTAGGTGGGTGGCTCGATTTTCCCTCCAGCCTTTCCTCAGGTTTACAACACCCCGCCACCTCACCACCCCACCCCGTTCATCTTCGCAGAGGACAGGACCTGCAGGTGGAGAATGTGGAAAAACATATTTCTCCTTAGGAGAAAGTCCCTGGAGTGTATCTCCCTTTGGTTCTGGCCCCAGAGTTTCATAACGAACTCTCTCCCATTCCTCTTACGCTTCCCTAGGGACTGGGTGGGACAGAATAGGGTCGGCGGGTCCACAGGAACTTCCACCTCATTCCACCCTCTCCTAAGATTGCCTTCCGGGCGACTCCAGGACCCTGGAACTGGCATCGTGCGGATTGCAAGGGTGTGGAGGATGCCGACGATTTTTTCCTGTCTCCACTTTTTTCACTTCTTGTTTTGAGTTTTGGGGTTTTGCCTGCACACTAGTGAGAGCTGCGCTGTCATAACCCTGGGGGTGGAGGAGCTTCAGCCGAGGCAGTGAGCCGCTGTTCGCCTCGGAGGCTGCTAGTGGGAATAGGTCCAGAAATGATTATGCAGGCTAGAAATATGCCTCTCTTTTTTTCTTTTTTGGCTGAACACCTTGGCTGTTGGGCTTGTGTGTTAAGTTCTTAAAGGGACACCCTCATACTACTCAAGTGCCAGGATTTAGGGGCTCATCATTTCTGCTGCCTGTTTTTCTCTTTGCTTTTTCCTTGGGGTAGTCTGCTTTGGGACAGATTTCTAGCTGGGAATCACATGGTGTGAATACACTACACAGTTCTAGAGTCAGACAGACTTGAGGTCAAGTTTCAGCTTTACAGCTGATGACAGTGCCGATGGACAAATGATTAGCCACTCTGAACTTCAGTTTTCTCTTCTGTCAAATAGAGATAATCATGACCTTACCTCCCTCCATTGCAGGGTTGTTGTGAATTCAGATGAGATAATGGAAATGAAAAGTGCTAAGAAAACCTTAAAGCACCACTCAGGTCTTAGGTATTGTCTCTGTGCTCTTTACGCAATTTTTTTTTGAATGAGCTAATTCTTAATTATAATAAGACATCTAATACCTCTCTCCTCGATCCACTCCTCACCAAGTTTAGTTGCTTGGGCCTTTGGAAGCAGCTGTTTACCCTTTTTCTTTCTCTATCCTCAAATCCATCTCTTTTGATTTTAAGAATTGGAGCTCCAGTCCTCATATTTATCTGAGGGAGGTAGCATGATGTAGATTAGGAGATGACTGGGGTGGCCTTATCAACACTCATGGTCCTGGGCCCCAGAATTGGCATGGTCAGCAAGGCCTTAGTTTGAAACTCAAGGCTGATGAAGAAGTCAGCAGATCCTGGGATGGAGCTCTGAGTTGACCTCTAATAGTGACCTTGAACTAAGGACTCAACTCCTAAATCTGTGGCATCAGTTTATGAAGATTAAAAGCCACTATCAATTGAAGGCAAGAACAGGTGAGATTCTCACTCAGTTAAAAAGGGTTCACACAGGCTCCTGAGCCACCTTAGGTGCAGCATCTTCCCCAATCCTAGGGCAGTGGTTCTTACACTTGAACATCAGAATCATCTGGAGGGCTTGTTAAACCACAGATTGTTGGGCTGTGCTGCCAGAGTGTCTGATTCTCTAGGTCTAGGGTGGAGGCCCAAGAACCTGCATTTCTGACTAGCTCCAGATGATGTTAATGCTGCTACAGACCATGCCTGTAGAATCACTAACTTACGGGGAGGGAGACAGTAGAAAGATGAAGTTTGTTCTGAAATGCCATTATTTTGCTAGCTCAGATACAGAGACAGGGTTTCTTTGGGGTTGTGTTGGGAAGTCTCCTTAGGCATTTTATATTCCAATGCCTGTGCCACTTACCATTGTCTAGATTTAATAATTCTGATTACTCTTCAAATGGATGAATTTTACAAAAAGGTAGGATTCCCCCTTCTTTTCATACTGTAAAATATGTAGTCTCAGATTTTAGATCACCCTTGGGTAGTGCCAGATTGATGACCTTTATAATTTCTAAAATCCAAAAACCACCCTATTTCCTTTTTTGGAGAAACCTCAGACATTTGTGGAAAGGAGATTATGTACAGTTCTGACAGCTTGAACCTTAAGGTTGGAGGATAGAATAGATCACCTAGGGAACAAGTTTAAGAATAATTTGCAGTGGTGTCTTCTCTAAGTGGACAGCTTACCCAGGCCTTGGAGGGAGCATGAAGTACACCCCACGACAAATGTCCCATGGTGATTAGTCCTGGCAAAGGCCTTTCATTCTTTCTGGGGAATGGTGGTGGCATTGGCAGTGGCTGAGACCCTTTCTTGGTCTCTAAGAGGGTAGAAGGCTGGCTGGCTTTCAGGAGCAGCTGAACAGTTTTAGTGTGGTATCCTGTGTAACTTAGCTTATAATTAAGCACTTTGGGGACTTAACCCAATCTTAAGCTCTTTTCCTTTCCCCCAGGCCATAGTCCTATGCTGAGAGCTCACCATGACTTCCTATGACCTAGATTGTGGCCTTGAATTTCTACTGCTTTGCATCAGAGAGGCTGTGGGAGCCTGCTCGAGTCAGGAGAGTTCCTGCGATAACATCCTAAGGAAGAAATTAAGTTTACATAATGTAGTGCCCAAATGAACTAGGTGTGAGAGGAGGTCAGTCAGCACTTTAACTAGTTCTTGTGTTGCTATGCCAAATGGCATCCCAGCTCACTGTCATGCTTTATCTCAGCTGTCCATTTGTGCTTTGTTTTAGTTTTAAAATGATTAGCACTAGAGAAACCGATCCATAAATCAGAAACCTATTCAAAAACTCAAGTGTATACTTAGTGTTTTAGTAGATAAAACTGCAAGGCCCAAACCTGTCTTCCTGACAGCAATCAGCACTTGGTGAAGTAACAGTCATTCTTAAGATTCGTTACCTAATTTAAATGATTTCTCTCACTTAGTATAAGTAGGGAACATTTCTATTTTAAAATTCCTTCCCATAACCTGATGTTTATATTTTGGGTGTTACCCCTGCTTCTTACTGCTGGGATTTTTTCCGGTGTGAGGATAGCCTCTTATCATTGTTTTTCACTTTTCTCAGTACATGATTTCTTTCTTCCTTTAATAAGTCTGTTGAGAGATGGTCATTATGACACTTTATTTCTCTTTGGTCATTAGGACTGTTATTTCTGAGTCACGGAGAGTCAGGGCCTATTCCTAGAACATTGTTTTCAATTTTCCTAGAGGGTGCTTTTAAACTAAAACACTAGTTATGCTGTACTAGCTCATTTCTAAGATATATTTTTTTTCTGATTTCAGAAGTCCAGATGGATCTTAAAAATTATGAACACATTTAGGTTGGGCACAGTGGCTCACACATGTAATCCCAGCACTTTGGGAGGCTGAGGCGGGTGGATCACCTGAGGTCAGGAGTTTGAGACCGGCCTGATCAACATGGTAAAACTCCGTCTCTACTAAAAATACAAAAACAAATTAGCTGGGCATGATGGCGGGCACCTGTAATCCTAGCTACTCAGGAGACTGAGGCAGAAGAATTACTTCAATCTGGGAGACGGAGGTTGCACTGAGCCAAAATAGTGCCATTGCACTCCAGCCTGGACAACAAGAGCAAATCTCCATCTCAAAAAAAAAAAAAATTATGAACACATTTAATGTACAGTTTTTTTTTTTACTTCTTCTGTACCCTGTTACGTTAATAAAGTGCCCATCAATTGATGGCATCCTAAAACAAAGCAAATTTAGTTTCTTATTCTGTTAGAAAATATGGTTTCTACTTAGTGCTGTCCAGCTGATAGAATTGCTGAGCAATTAGCTTAGCAGTTCTTAGAGTACGTTGGTAAAATGCTGTTTGGGCGGGTGTTAATAGATGTGCTCTTGTAAAGGGCAAATCCACTTGGGAAGCACTGCCTGTTATTTTTTCCTCTTGTAGAAAGTCTCAACATGGGCATCATTATATCAAAGACTATGAGAAGTGCTATAATTAACAACATCAACAACAAAAACTTGGTTATGTTTATTCAAGTCAGTGTTTCCCAGAATACAGAATGTGTCTGAGGTTATATGTGTATCTTTTAGGATTCCATTACTGAATAAGCACAAACCACAATTTTAATATATGGTTTAATATTGTGGGTGGGATGGTTTCACCTAGCATATCCCAAAAATATAGGGGTATTCATTAAGTATGGCTATTAATTAATGAACTCTGTAAGTGATTACTTACTTTTTATTTCAGGGTAGAGGGGAACATTTTAAGCTGTGGTGGCTAAGAAAGTCTCCATGAAGGGGCTGAACTGTGAGAATATAAATGGTGGGTAGCACTCTTCTAGAGATAAGGGACATTTTAGGTTGGTGGGATAATGAAGCAGGAGTGAAGACTTGCATTTGTGCCTGCATATAAATAATTTTCAGAGCATACAAGAAAATAGATTGTGCCCAGCACAGTGTGAGATTTACTGACTCTGCAGTGGTGGTCAAAGAACCTGTTAAGGCCAGGTTTGGTGGTTCACGCCTGTAATCCTAACAGATCAAGGCTGCAATGAGCCCTGATCGTGCCACTGCACTCCAGCCTGGGCAACTGAGTAAGACCCTGTCTCAAAAACAAAACAAAACAAAAAGTTCGTTGATTCTGTAAATTCATTGAAGTAGCAAATGAGTTGTAGAGATGACTGGACAGTTAGTTGTAGATCAACAGGAGTGGAGGCGCAACACTCGGGATGAAAGCTGGCAGCGGTGCATGGAACTGAAGGGGAGCATGAAGTGTTCCGGTGCCATTAGTCATTAGGGGGATGCAAATCAAAACCACAGTGAGATGCCACTTCACACCCACCAGAACGGCCAGGTGGAGAATGAGGAGAAATATGGAACCCTCCTATATTAGATTGCTGGTGGGAATGTAAAATGGTGCAGCCACTTGGGAAAACAGTTTGGCAGTTCCTCAAAATGTTGAACATTGGTTATCTAATGACCAATTCCCCTCCAAGATAGATACACAAGAGAACTGAAAACATGTTCATGCAAACATGAATATTCATAGAAGCCTTTTTCCTTTTTTTTTTCTTTTCGTTTTTTTTGAAACAGAGTCTCACTCTGTCTCCCAAGCTGGAGTGCAGTGGCACAATTTCCCCTCACTGTAGCCTAAACCTCCCAGGCTCAAGGGATCCTCCCACCTTGGCTTTCTGAGTATCTAGGACTATAGGCATGTGCCACCATGTCCAGTTAATTTTTGTATTTTTTGTAGAGACAAGAGTTTTACCATGTTACATCGGCTGATCTCGAACTCCTGGGCTCAAGCAATCCGCCTGCCTTGACCTCTGGGATTATAGGCGTGAGCCACTGTGCCTGGCCAGTAGCCTTATTCTTTTTTTTTTTTTTTTTTAATTATTATACTTTAAGTTCTGAGATACATGTGCAGAATGTGCCCATTTGTTACATAGGTATACTCGTGCCGTGGTGGTTTGCTTCATCCATCAACCCATCATCTACATTAGGTATTTCTCCTAATGCTGTCCCTCCCTTAGGCCCTTACCCCCGGACAGGTCCTACTATGTGATGTTCTCCTTCCTGTGTTCATATGTTCTCATTGTTCAACTCCCACTTATGAGTGAGAACATACGGTATCTGGTTTTCTATTCTTGTGTTAGTTTGCTGAGAATGATGGTTTCCAGCTTCATCCATGTCCCTGCAAGGGACATGAACTCATCCTTTCGTAAGGCTGTGTAGAATTCCATGGTATATATGTGCCACATTTTTTTAATCCAGTCTGTCATTGATGGGCATTTGGGTTGGTTCTAAGTCTTTGCTATTGTGAACAGTGCTGCAATAAACGTATGTGTGTATGGGTCTTTATAGTAGAATGATTTATAATCCTTTGGGTATATACTCGGTAATGGGATTGCTGGTTCTAGATTCTTGAGAAATTGCCACATTGTCTTCCACAATGGTTGAACTAATTTACACTCCCACCAACAGTGTAAAAGCATTTGTATTTCTCCACATCCTCTTCAGCGTCTGTTGTTTCCTGACTTTTTAATGATTGCCGTTCTAACTGAGGTGAGATGGTAACTGAAACTGGACCCCTTCCTTACACCTTGTACAAAAATCAACTCAAGATGGATTAAAGATTTAAACGTAAGACCTAAAATCATAAAAACCCTGGAAGAAAACCTAGGCAATACCATCCAGGACATAGGCATGAGCAAAGACTTCATGACTAAAACACCAAAACTAATTGCAACAAAAACCAAAATTGACAAATGGGACCTAATTAAACTAAAGAGCTTCTACACAGCAAAAGAAACTATCATCAGAGTGAACAGGCAACCTATAGAATGAGAGAAAAAATTTGCAATCTTTCTATTTGACAAAGGACTAATATCCAAAATCTACAAAGAGCTTAAACAAATTTACAAGAAAAAAAAAACAAGCAATCCCATCAAAACATGGGTGAAGGATATGAACAGACACTTCTCAAAAGAAGACATTTATGCGGCCGACAAACATATGAAAAAAAACCTCATCGTCATTGGTCATTAGCCTTGTTCTTAATAGCCCCAAAGTGGAAACAACCCAAATATCCATCAACTGATGAATGGACAAACAAAATGTAGTACATCCATGCAAGGAAAACTATTGAAACATAAAAAGGAACAAAGTGTTGATTCATGCTACAACATTGATGTACCTTGAAAACATGCTGTGTGAAAGAAACCGGATACAGATGACCATATATTGCATGATTCCATTATGATACAGAATAGGAAAATCCATAGTGACAGAAGTAGATTAGTGGTTCCCAGGGCTTGGAAGAGGGAGAAATGGGGAGAGACTGCTGATGGGTCTGGGGTTTCTTTTTGGGATGAAGAAAATGTTCAGGAAGTAGATAGGGTGATGATGGCACAATTTTGTGAATATGCTAAAAACTACTGACTGAATTTTATGGTGTTTGAATTATTAAATTTTTTAAAATAGGAAGAAGTTGGTTGGAGCCAAAGAAGAGTTAAAAAAAAAACAATTGTGAGAGAACTCCAGGAATAAGGTGTCAGTTTTAGGTTAAATGTTCTGCTGTTAGGAAAAAAAAATCTGGATTATTTATTTCTCCCTGTTTGTCTTTGGCTTTCTAGAATTCTCTTGTTAATCTCTCGTTCAAAAGTTTACTACCTAAATTAAAAGGGTTTTTTTTCCAAGTTGCTCCTGAGTTAGTGGGATCATTTTCATGGCAAGTGCATTGTGATCTTCATATCTGAGTGTGTTTCTGGATTTTCCTCCAGAGACAAATTCCATATTCAGGTTTCCTTGTTGGGATCCACCAGAGGGCATGCTGACTCTGCAGTTTCAGTTTAGCTTCCCCCTTAAGATTTAACTGTGATAGACATTTTAGTGTCATCTAATTTGTTTGTAGAACTCTGTCAAGACTGCCTCCTCCCTCTTTTAAAAAATCTCTGTATTCAGAGAGGGTTCATGTGATGCTCAGCATTATGTGAACATCAAAGTATTTGGGTCCAAGAGGCATGATACTAAATGAGGTTTAGCACCACTGGAGCTGAGGCAGTTGGTACATCGATGCAAGGAAAACTATTCAAACATAAAAAGGAACGAAGTGTTGATTCATGCTAGAACACTGATGTACCTTGAAAACATGCTGGGTGAAAGAAACCAGATACAGATGACCATGTATTGCATGATTCCATTATGATACAGAATAGGAAAATCCATAGTGACAGAAGTAGATTATTGGTTGCCAGGGCTTGGAAGAGGGAGAAATGAGGAGAGACTGTTGAGTAGAGACATTCTTCTCTCTTTAACAGTGTGGTGCTACAGTGCCTCTTGAGATTTTTGTTAGAATGCTGATTCTGATTCAGTAGGTCTGGGATGGGACCTGAGATTCTGCAATTCTAACAAGCTCTCACTGACGCAGATGCTGCTGTAGTGTGGATCATACTTTGAGTAGAAGCTGTTATAGTGTAGAGAAGATGGCTTCAGAATAGGACAGGGCTGAGTGTGAACTGTAGCTTCACCATTGACGTGTGTGGGACCTTGAGCAAGTTAATTAACATCTGCACCACAGTTTCTTATCTCTACGATCAGAGTAAGACTGAGCAGGTGGAAACGTGCCTAGCATCATGTGCCTGGAATGCTAAATGTTATCGACCTTCTCCTGCCCACAAAGGTCAAGAATTCTGTGGTGAGGAGTAAAGAACAAAATACATGACTGTGATTCTCCCACCTGGAGCCTGTGCCCCTTGCCCTCACCAGTCTCTGCTTCCTCTGTTTTTTGGGGGGGACTAGCACTAATCCCTGCTGGCTTGCCTTCTTATGGGATTGGCATGAGGACCTTATGAGCTGTAAGGTGAAGCACCTCTGTAAAATATATGCTATTATTCTACAGTGTTGGCTTGAGGAATTACATCCTCATAGGTTACCCAAGGTAAGTTGGTGGCTTGTTAAATGTGTTCTGTTTCTGTTTCCTTTATCATCATTTGAAGTGGAAGGAAATAGGAGATTGTGTTTACATTTCAATTAAGTTGATGGACCCTCTTAACTTTCTTCTGGGAAACAATACATACAAATAGTTTTTAAGAATTAAACTAACACGCCACAAGTACAATAAATCAAACTAGTTTCCAGTCTTCACAGCCTGATGTTTATTGCTTTCCTGAGGGTAGTAATTGTACCCTTTGAGACCCTGTTCCACCTTCTTGTGTGACTTTCATGGATTGTCAGGTTTGGGTCTTTAACCTGATGACTTTGAAGAAAATGAGATTGTTTACTTTGTTACAATGCCAGGGCAGAGCATTTGAACTGATGTGGCACTGACATCAGGTAGTCAAAGATAAGATATTTGGGTTGAAGCCTGATATACTAGGCTTCACTGGGACTCACTGCCCTTCCGGAAGGTAGAGCTGGAGATGTCATTTGGAAGTGAGAATTACCTGATTCCTCTGGCAGGTGAATATGTGTGCTGCAGTCTAGTCACCTTTCATAACTACTGGCTGGTAACTAAGCTTGGTCAGGTAGGGCGTATATCAGTGAGCTGTTTTTTTGTTTGTAGACTACCTAGAAATATGTTGATTTGTACAGTCTAAGCCGAAAGCCAGCAGTAACTAGTGGTTGAGAAGTTAATATTATTATTGAAAAATTCAGTCTACCCTATCATTAAATAGCAATAAGGAAGCAGTCCTGCTGCTGAGAAGTAGCTGGGAATATAAAGCTGGGTGTTCCTGAAGCAAGTCATTTTATGATTGAATCCTTATGCACTGTAACAATATTTCTTTTTCTTTTTATTTATTTATTCGAGATGGAGTTTCACTCTTGTCACCCGGGCTGGAGTGGAATGGCGCGATCCCAGGCTCACTCGACCTCCTGGGTTCAAGCGATTCTCCTGCCTCAGCCTCCTGCGTAGCTGGGATTACAGGTGCCCAACACTGCTGCCCAGCTAATTTTTTTATTTTTAGTAGAGATGGGATTTCACCATGTTGGCCAGGCAGGTCATGAACTCCTGACCTCTGGTAATCCACCCGCCTCGACCTCCCAGAGTGCTGGGATTACAGACATCAGTCACTGCCTCCAGCTTTTATTTTTTTGAGATGAAGTCTTGCTCTGTCACCCGGGCTGGAGTGCAATGGTACGATCTTGGCTCACTGCAACCTCTGCCTCCCAAGTTAGAGCAATTCTTTGGCCTCAGCCTCCTGAGTAGCTGGGACTATAGGCACATGCAACCACGCCTAGCTAATTTTTGTATTTGTAGTAGAAGTGGGATTTTACCACTTTGGCCAGGCTGATCTTGAACTCCTGACCTCAGGTGATCTGCCCACATCGGCCTCCTAAAGTGCTAGGATTACAGGTGTGAGCCACCATGCCTGGCCCCTTTTTTTCTTTTTAAACTATCTACCTTGAATATCGGAAGTTGGTAGCTCAAAGTTAATAAAGCAGACATTTCTCCCAATATCACTACTGAGAAATGAGACTTCAGATCCTTTTTTGACATTGCCAACCACATACTTACTGGTCTATCGAATAGTTGATTTTAAAAAATGGAACAGGAATCCTGAACTCAGACATCTTCTTTAGGGACAGCCTTGCTCTCAAACCCCACTAGACTGTGAATTCCTTCAAAGGCAAGGATCTACATTTTTGTATCCCAGAGGATACACACTATGCATGTCTGCCATACAGTAGAGAATCAATAAACATGTTGATCTGGACAGCTGCATTTCTTCTGCGATTCCTCTTCACTATCTAACCTATTGCTTTTTGTTTCTTTAACAGAGAAACCAACTCCATGACATAAAAATAATACATTTTTATTTAATACTACCTATACATTATCATATGTTAACATAATATATGGTTCTAAGCACTTTACAAATGTTGATTCCTTTAATCCTGCAACACTCTGAGAGGCAGGTACTTGCTTATCCCTATTTTATACTTGAAAAGACTGAGGTAGAGAAGGTGAAGTGACTTCTGTCTGAGGTCCTGCAGTACTGTGTAACAGCCTCAGTACACTCTTCTCCTTACTTTAGCTCTCAAATATTACCCTCTTTTCCTGAGAGTTGCAGAGAAATGAGATCAGACATGCCTTTCCATCTTCAATTCTAACCACCTCCCTTGTCTTCTGCCTCCTTTCTGACCACTCCCAAGTTCCAGAAGAATGTGACTTGAATTGGGAAAAAAAGTTACAAGTGTAAGACATGGTTCATTCATATGGGCCCAGCCTGGGAGTGAGGCCATTCACACAGGGGCTATTTAGGATGAACTGTATGACCTGCGCAAGGCTGTGACCTCTAGCCCTAGACCTCTTGAGTTTGTCAGGTCATGGTCCATATGCCCCAGGTCAGTGCCTCTAAACATTTATGTTTGTAGATTCTGATTCACTGGGTCTGGGATGGGTCTGGGATTCTGCATTTCTGACAGCACTCCAGGAAATGAAGAGGGCTAATCCTTGGACCCAGGCTGTAGAGGAGCCGAGTTGGCGTGGGTCCATCCTTACTATTGCAGGCACCTTCTTGCTTGAATAAGGCCTAATTCCTGACCTGGGACACAGAGAGAGACATAAGATATACAGAGAGATATGCACCAAAAACTGTACTTTATACAAAGACCATCAGAAAGCAGCTGAAGACAGAATGAGAGAGAAACTGAGTAAAGGAACCTTGATGCCTTCAAAATGAAGGGTATGCCTCATTTCCACATGTGAGCTGAAAACTCACTACTTTTGATATAAAAGCTTACTATACAGCAACCCTGGTGACAGAGCTACAAGAAGTATAATAACTTCCTCTTTGTGTTGAAATTAAAATTCATAAAGAATCTATGCTACTGACCCTTTAACTAACACTTTTTTATTCTTTTATGTTGTGTTTTGTATTTTATGTTGGACTTCTTTTTAACAATTTTGTATTTATTTTTAATTGAAAAATAATCGTGTATATTTATTGTTGTACAACATGATGTTTTGATATATGTATATGTTGTGGAATGACTAAATCAAGCCAGTTAACATATGCATTACCTTCCATACTTATCATTTATTGCGGTGAGGACATTTAAAATCTACTCTGTTAGCAATTTTTAAGTATAGAATGCACTATTATCAACTATACTCATGATCTGGTACAACAGGTCTACATGTATTCATTTCTCCTGTCTAACTGAAATTTTGTAACTTTTGACCAACATCTCCTTGATCCTTTCTTCTCCTCCTCTGGTAACTACCATTCTCTTTTTTTTTTTTTTAACTTTTATTTTAGGTTCGAGGGTACACGTGCAGGTTTGTTGTATACATAAACGCAAGTCATGGGACTATGTTGTACAGATTCTTTTGTCGTCCAGGTGCTAAGCCTAGTACCCAGTAGTTATTTTTTCTGCTCTTCTCCCCCTTCCTACCCTCTGCCCTCAAGTCAGCCCAATGTCTATTGTTCCCTTCTTTGTAACAACCATTCTTATCACTGCTTCTAAGGGTTTCCATGTCTGACTTCTTTCCCTTGATTTTGTGGGATTCATCCATGTTGTGTATGCAGCAGTAGTTTATTTATTTTCATTATTTGATAGTATTCCTTTGTGTGAATATACCATGATTGCTGATGGCAGATGTTTGAATTGTTTCCAGTTTTTGAGTATTACGAATAATGCTGTTGTGAACATTGATGTGCATGTCTTTTGATGAACATGGGTTTGCATTTCTGATTATGGGTGTGTGTCTACTACTGCTGATTTCTAAGATGTGAATATGTTCAGCTTTAGTAAGTACAATGAGTTCTCCAGTGTGGCTATTCACACTCCTATAAGGTATGAATCAGAGTTCCATTGTTTCACTTTCTTGCCAACACTTAGTCATTTTCATTTTAGCCATTCTGATGTTTGTATGGGGGTCTGTCATTATGATTTTAGCTTATCTTTCTCTTATCACCGTTTGAAGTTTAGTATCTTTCTGTGCCTCTTGCTTATTTTTCAATTGTGTGTGTGTGTGTGTGTGTGTGTGTTTGTGTGTGTGTGTGTGTGTTGGTATTTTTAAAAACGAAATGAAAGTTCCTCTGAACATTTGTAAAAAGTCTTGAAATCTATAGTCATGGGGGTTACCTGTCACTGATAACTGATTTTATCCTCAAATGTTTGTGGGGAAGGAGGACTTGAAGTGATATGTAGAGGTATAAAACCCTTTCACAAGGAAACTTGCTGAAGAGTTGGAGCCAGAATAGGTGGCCCAGGGCAATTGTAAAGTTAGAGACCGCTTGAAAGCTTAAAACCATTTAACCTGCAGATGAGTTTGCCTTTTGTAGAAGTTGCTCTGGAAGATAGTAAACCACCCTGAAAAGTATTGCTGAAAACATTTTTTTGGAATTGTTCTAAGCATATATACTTTTGAATACTTTAGAAGCTTTTAAAATAAACTTCGAGCATGTACATGATTTTGGGAAATAGCAAGACTTCTCAGAGCCCAGTCCGGTGAATAAGGAAGATGCCATGGGTAACAAACAAACAAAAAA
Source organism: Cacajao melanocephalus (assembly GCA_963573385.1). Taxonomy (NCBI): domain Eukaryota; kingdom Metazoa; phylum Chordata; class Mammalia; order Primates; family Pitheciidae; genus Cacajao; species Cacajao melanocephalus. The sequence goes on from CAUYLG010025322.1 coordinate 57,293, forward strand.
CCCAAAGCATTACCTAGAAGACTTGCCTGTAAAGGAATGCAACTTCCTTTCTTGAGTGAACACTGAAGACATTGGCAGGGAGGAAGAAGATGCTACTTGAATGATGTCTTTTAATCTGTTTTGAGTATTCTCATTTATACAGATGAAAAGTCCGGTTTAGGGAGGAAGAGAACATGATTTAAAAGTCAAACCTTGCTGTCTTGCCTTTTCCTTTCCCTTCCCTGCCTCTCCACTGACAAGTGTTGAAGGAATTTCAAAACTCTGTTGCAGCCAGAAAAGCATGTGCTGATAGTGAAGTTCTGGTTTCCACTCCTGTCCTATTTCAGAGTCCCAAGTACTCTCTGGGCCTCTGTCAAATGGGATTCTTTGGAGACAGGAGTCCTAGGTGGCCTGTCAGGCTTTAGGACACTCTTACTTCCCAAACCTGGTTCCTGCGATTCTGCTGTTCATGGGAGCTCTTCAGGGCCTTTCAGGGTCCTGCTATATTCTTCCAGGATTGGCTCACATGTAGGCCTTGCTATGTCTGCTTTTACTTCCTAACTGGCAAATAGCTACCCAGGAAATACTTTCAAGACATGCTGATGAATAATGTCGCTCTTGGAAATTATATTGGTATAAACAGTCTTTTTCTGGGTGGATACTTACATAAAATCTGACCAGTAGAGGAACCGTATAGCTGATTTCTTTAATGTTCATTTATTCCTGAACTTAAAAGAAAATCTCCCATTAGTTTTTCCCAAGCCCCAGTGGGTTAATGTCTTTGTTGTGCAGTAAAGACTTATGGAAATTTTTCCTGAAAAGAATGCCCTGGACAGATTGCCTTCAGAAAGACAGTAGGGCATTTGGTTGCCCCTGGGATGGGAAGGGCCCAGAAGAAAGACACATGTACTTGACCATCTCAGAGACCTGTTCTCACTTCACCCTTTCTGGATCATGGACCCCACCACACTGGCCCTCTTCCAGTGACCCTGAGAATGTTGTCTACAAGCTGAGGATGTAGAAAGCTGCTCTCCACAACCTATTTTTTGTTTTTGTTTTTTTGTTTGTTTGCTTGTTTGTTTTGAGATGGAGTTTTGCTCTGTTGCCCAGGCTAGAGTGGAATGGCACAATCTTGGCTGACTGCAACCTCCACCTCCCGGGTTCAAGTGTTCTCCTGCCTCAACCTCCTGAGTAGCTGGGATTACAGGCACCATAACACCATGCCTGGCTAGTTTTTGTATTTTTAGTAGAGACAGGGTTTCACCATGTTGTCCAGGCTGGTCTCGAACTCCTGACCTCAAATGATCCACCCACCTCAGCCTCCCAAAGTGCTGGGATTATAGGCCTGAGCCACCATGCCCAGCCCACAACCTGTTTTTCTGGCTCAAAGTAGTAGCAAAGAAACCTCTGTGTTTCTCCTGAGACTACACAGTAGAATGCTTTCTTCATTTGGTAGTTTCTTTATTTTTAGCACCTATAATCCTGTACAGTCTTGGTTTTTACCACAGAGTACTTGGTTGTAGGTAACCAGATAGTTAAATTTCCTGTTCAGATTAGAATTATGTTTTGTTCATTTTCACATAGTTTTCCTTGGATAAAATGAGGTGCCTGAGAAAAAGAAATCCTGAGGACATTTTAATGAAAACTTCCTCTGGTAAGATATTCATTTTCATGCCACATTTAATTCCTATAAAGAATTTCAGGTGTTACTAAGAAGCAGTTGACTCCAGTGGCTATGAATACCTGTCCACCTAAACTCATTTTCTTATCAGATTATATTGTCCTATGCATGTGTGTGTAGGTTGTACATGTCAGATCTGGGCTTGGCTGGTGGATATTAAACTCTTCCTGCCAAAAGAAAGCAATGTATAAATGGTGCTTTACTTTGAATTTCATGGTGTGCTGAGTAAACACAAAATACACATTGTGACAGGAGGTGTAAAGGACCGCCCACATCCTTATTTTTTGAGTGGGTGTAACTAATGATTAGTTCCTGGATGTGTAACTAGGATGCAGGTCAGGTCCCATTGTCGTCTGCAGCAGAGGTACAGTAAACACTGCCTCCCTATATGGCTGTTTTCTCTCATAGGTACAATTGTCTAAAATTCTTTTTATGAGAAGTTTTTGCTTTTTTGAATCTCACTCTTGTTGCCCAGGCTGGAGTGCAATTGTGCGATCTTGGCTCACTGCAACCTCCGCCTCTCAGGTTCAAGTGATTCTGCTGCTTCAGCTTCCTGAGTAGCTGGGATTACAGGTACTCGCCCCCATGCTCAGCTAATTTTTGTATTTGTAATAGAGACGGAGTTTCACCATGTTGGCCAGGCAGGTCTTGAACTCCTGACTTCAGGTGATCCGCCCTCCTTGGCCTCCCAAAGTGCTGGGATTACAGGTGTGAGCTACCATGCCTGGCCAAGAAGTTTTCTAAGATGTTTTTAATAAGCTTCTTGGTTTAGGAATAAGGAGCTCACTTCAGTGGATACCTGAGACTTCCTTGATGTGATATTGATTAAAATACGAATTAATAGCTTTACATATGTAGTGTGCTGGACACTGTACTAAGGACATTTTGTGGATTCTTTCAACTCTCTTAATTAGGTGCTATTATTTGCCCTATTTTACAGTCAGAAACCAAGGCTCAGATAAGTTGTCATTTGGTCCTAGGGGCACACATCCCATCCATGTGACTCCCAAGTTCAGGCTCTTGACCACCACACTGTGCTGTACTGAGGCAGTGCGCAACTAGAGGGTGTGGTCAGAACATGGGGCCATTCTTGAGAAATTGGATTTCAAAAGAAAGAAGATTGTACATTTATTAATAAGAAGTGCATCAGTATGAGCGACTCCTGCATTTTAAATATGCTCAGTGTAAATGAGGGATGGGGAAACTGTAGCAGATTTTGAGAAGAAACTTGGTTTTGAAGGAGAGAGATGCCATTGACATTTTAAGAAGGGAAAAGATATTCAGCTTCGTATAAGGATGATGACCTACATCGTGGAAAGGCTTCCGCAGAGGGATGTGGTTCTTGTCTGGGGGTGTTAGGGAGCAAGTTTACCTGGAGCAACTCTTTCGGTAGGTTCAGTAGGTTTTTGTCTCAATAGGTGTTTGGGTATTACCTCCTTCCCCTGCCTTTATCAAAAGCAAACATACAGGGCCAAGCTTCTATGCAGCACCCTACTTCTTTCCTTGTCCATTTCATGTCCAGGCTTGGAACAGGAGAAAGGACAGATAAAGATATTATCGTTTCTCCCCCCCCTACCACATAGATGCTGTGTCATAGTGCTATTTTGGGGTGAAGAGACCCCAGGAAATTCCTGGTTCAAAATCCTGTAGGGCCATACACCTGCATTTTCTCAGGTACCTTTTTCATTTTGTTTCGTATTAAACTTAGATCTCTGTCTTTTCATTCATTCAGCAAAAAGGTCTATTGTGTGTAGCCAGTTTTCATGGTGAGCAAAACCAGACAAGTTTTCTGCTTTTATAGAACGTTTTTTAAATTAATTGCATAAAATGTTACATGATGACTGTTGCAAGTGTTCCAGGGGGGTACATGTTTGCGGGGATTTGGCCTAGTCAAAGAAATCGGGGCAATTTCGTAAAAAAGTGATGATGAGCTGAGATCTGAAGGAAGAGTGGAGTTGAAGAGGGAGGGAGATGGAATGTGATTCCATTACAAAGGTGATGGAATGTGCAAAGGCCCTGAGGGAAAAAAGGATCTTGGTATGAACAAGGGGCAGAAGAAGGCCCCTATGGCTGGAGGCAGAGGATAATAGGTGTGAGACAGTATTTTCTCACCAGTATTCCAAACATGGATTTGAAGTGATTAGATTAACAAGATTCACATTTGTTGCAGTAAATGGAATGGATGAATTGATTGTAGAAGCTCAAGAGAAGATATAGATGGACCAGTTTAGAAGTTTTTGCACTAGTTTAGGAAGAAATGATGATAGTCTGACCAGGGTGGTAAAAATGGAGAGAACCGGGTGGAGACATGGAGAAAGAGAAAGAAGTGATATGACTGGATGTGGTGATGGGTTGTGGAAGTACCGGGTGAGAAACAGGGAGATGCCGGAGTTGGCTCTTCAGTCTCTAGCTTGCATGGCTATGTGATGGTGGTGTTATTGCACAGTCATCCCTCCCTGAGTAGAATATAGGCAGGATCTTTTTCCAAATTAAGTTTGAATCCTCACAGTACTACTTATAATAGCCACTCAGGTACCTTTTGTTTGATGGATTAGAGTAGAGAAAAATGGTGTGTGGGCCAGGTACGGTGGCTCATGCCTGTAATCCCAACACTTTGGGAGGCCGAGATGGGTGGGTCACGAGGTCAAGAGATTGTGAACATCCTGGCCAACATGGTGAAACCCCATCACTACTAAAAATACAAAATATTAGCTGGGCGTGATGGTGCACACCTGTAGACCCAGTTACTCAGGAAGCTGAGGCAGGAGAATCACTTGAACCTGGGAGGTGGAGGTTGCAGTGAGCTGAGATTGTGCCACTGCACTCCAGCCTGGCAACAGAGTGAGACCCCATCTCAAAAAAGAAAGAAAGAAAGAGAGAGAGAGGGAGGGAGGGAGGGAGAGAGAGAGAAAGAAAGGAAGAAAAATGGTGTGTGTGCTTGGTGGGAAGCAGCAGTTAGTGTACCAATGAGTGAGGCTGGGACAAGAGAAAAGATCCAAAGTTGTGATAGAATCCCCAACACATTTCGTCATATAGAGATGTGCCTGCAATTTTCAGGAAGCACTTACAAGTTATTTTGAACCTCTCAGCACTTAGAAATGTGTCTTTTTCCCTTTATGCTAGACTCAACTCTTCTGATCCTCTGTTTATCCACTTGTATGATGAGCCTAGTAACACCAACCTTCTGGGGTGTCTGTGAGGGTTATATATTTAATAACTTTGCAAAATGTGAAGGATTTTATATTAATCGAAGGACTCTCTAAATCTGTGCTTCTGTTCTCCTGTAGTCCTCACCACCACTAGTGGGAGCTGCTGCTCAGAGGGCACAGGCCCTGTGGTGACAGTTGGCTCTTGGTAGGGGAGGCTTCCCCCAGGCTGAATGCTTATGCTTAGGTAAATGCCTGTGTTTCTTTTTTTCCACTCAATCCTTCCATAAAGTGATTGAGTTGGTGGATGAGTTTTTGGTTGATGTGACTGAGAACTGGGAGAGAGATGAGTGAAAGATAGGTTAGATCTAGTTTCCTTTTTTATTTGAGATTGTTTTACATTTCAGGTCCTGGGGTGCTCAAGGCAAGTCACAACCCCAGGGCTGAGTGTGGGCTGAGGACAAATGATGTCTTGATCTTGATCCTCCGAGTCGAGTGATGTAAGATGATGGAACTCACCACCAGCCTTAAAACCAAAGAGAGGCTAGTTCCAGTGTGGTGATTGTCCCTGGGATCATACTCCCGCGGTGCTTTCTCTCTACAGAATAGAATGCTTTTGTGGTTGGAGACTGTGTGCAAAGTGGTTTGTCAGTCTGTTTTCCTCCTATGTGCCTTTGTTGTCTCTACTAAGGTTTTATATTTCAAGCGTCTTTATTTTTCCATCTCTGTCACTTCAAACATTCTGTCTTCCTGTCTGTATTTCTTTCTGTATTTACCAATGTGTGTCTTCTGTGTTTTCTGCTCTCCACTTTCTCTTGGATCTCAGTGATACCATTGTCCATTTCTTTCTTTAGTTGGTTGCAGGGCATTTCTTAAGCTCTTTGTTGCCGTCCAAGAGTGACCTCAGGATATTTCTGCTCTACTGTGTGGACTAAGCATGCTATTGATAAACCTGTTACTCTCTTAAAATAACTAGTTACCATCCTAAGCATGCTATTGATAAACATGTTACTCTCTTAAAATAACTAGAGATGACGAGCAATAATACCATGTGCCAAATTGTCTTCATTTGTCCTAAGCATTAGGATATATAAAACTGAACAAAAAATAATTGCTTGGGAGATACATACAGACATCCTTCAAAAATATTCCTTACCACTCAATCATTTTTATTTTATAAGTTTGCATTTGCATAAGAATAGAAGTTTACTCTTGTGCTAAGAGGATTAAAGCCAATTTTTTATCCACTGTCTTTATTTTCTTTAATTTTTTAAAATGTTTTATTTTTTAGTTGAAACAGAGGACTACCTGTCTCTAGAAAGAATCTATTCTATGTATATTGCAATATCCATTGTTTTTGAGCAGGAAAAGGCTTTAGATACCTGAAGAACCCCTTTGTCATCTTTCCTCCTGTACTCTTATCTTTCTGCCTGCCTGTTTTACAGATGAGGAAACTGAGGCAGTACAGTTCTACTATAAATCATTAGTAAACTCAGGATTCTTAATTCCAATCTCTTGATTCCTCAGCTCATTGTGATTTTCTAGAACTTAAAATATTTCTAAGACTTTTCGTATTAAAACCTATTTTTCAGTTTAAGGTCATTCTCTCTTAGAAATTGTTTTCTTGCTTTTTGGTAAACAAAGCTTCAGTTGGTTCAGTACAAGGGGAGAGCCAAGCGATGGCTTTGTCTTGTTCTAAAATTAATATAAAGATTTATAGGTCTGTAAATATTTACTGAACTTGGCAATAGTGTATGTATGAATAAATAATTTTGGTGTGTACCAATATTTTATGTCTGATCTGGACAAATTTCTACTAGCAGGAGATTGAATTTGTGTTGAAACTGTCCTTATCATCTTGGTTTTTATGAGAGGTGAATCCTGAAACTTGTGATTTTTTTTTTTTTTCATTCTGAATTTGGGAAGGAAATCAGGATGTGTCTAATTGGTTATTACATAAGGTATTGAAAACTCCCATAACAGTTAATTTAAATCTACCTTAATTAAAAATAACATGTTATATAGCAATGGGTAGAAATTCATAACTCAGATGAAGCCAGGCCATAGCAGTTTCAGAAAGCATGAGGATTACTGCTTTAAAGGCTGAGGAGGAGCAGATAGGAACCCATCAGTGCTGTCAGCCTTTATTGTGTCTGGTATTTAGGTGGATGTTGAAGATATATGTAACTGGTGATCTATGAGCTAGCAATCTCCCTTTAAAATCTGTCTGTTTAAAGTCAGTTCTCCTGTTCCCTTGCCCGCACAAGTAAGCATTTTGTTTTCTGTACTGCCCCTTAAGATGAAGAACCCTTGAGGGAATAATGTCTTGTCCTCCACTCAGAGTCTTAGAGTCATGATTAATTGGCAAATATTGGCCTCAAAAAAGGGCAAAAGACTAGTTATTAGAGTCCACAGGGCTTGTAGTAGAATAAAGCGTGCTGAGAAGGAAGTGGCCAGACTCTCCCAGTGAGGTGATGAGCACCTTGGCCTTTTTTCCCCATTCAGCTGCCCAGTCCCTGTCTTTTCCCCTCATATTGGGCAGGGGGTGCTGTCCTGGATGCTGTGGTCAGACAGGCATGGAAGACCAGACACTGGGGGCTAGGGCTATTCACCTTTGTTACTCCAGCCTATTTGGATTGTTTCATCCAATTGCCATCCAAATGCTATCTAATTAGCAAGGGATGCCATCGTAGCCATTTGATTTTCCTTCTTAAAAGCTCTGGGATCTTTCCTGAAAGATCCAGCTTCTTATATGTTAAATGGGATGGTAACCTTTTGAGATAGGTTCTATTATTAATTGAGACTTTCAAAGTGTTCAGCTCCCTGCCTTGCATACAGTGAGGACTCGGTAGGGTAAATGGTAGCCACTGCTGTTATTATTGGCCTCTGGTGTGTGCTAGAATCAAGTAGTGTCTGTTAAAAGCTTCTGAGGCAGAATTCTCCTGCTTTCTGAAATAAGAATTTTTAGTTTTAAGGTAACTCCACAAATGAGTGTCCATGTGTTAGGATTCATTGCAAATGGGATTATACATTCTCTTTCCTCTTCCTAATTATGTAGTAAGTCTTTTCAGAAGGGAAAGCACCTACCAGTTTCTCAGAGAAAGCTTTATACTTCCGCCAGCACTTGGTTCTAAAAGAAATTTTTCACATGAGGCATTATATAGGAGTCTTTGTGGTTGTTTAAAAGAATATATTTATATGTAGGCATTCCTCAGAAATATTGTGGTTCAGCTCCTGACCACAACAATGAAAGAAATATCATAATAAAGCAAGTCACACAAATTTTTTGTTTCTTGGTGCTTATAAAAATTATGTTTATACTATACTGAAGTCTATTAAGTGTCCAGTAGCATTATGTCTTTAATGCTAATACATAATACATACCTGAATTAAAAATACTTTATTGCTAAAAAATGCCAATGATCATCTGAGCCTTCAGCAAATAGTAATCTTTTTGTTAGCATTTTATCCACTATAGAACTTCTATCAAAATTGGAATCAGTCCTCTCAGACTCTGCCGTTGCTTTATCACCTCAGTTTACGTAATATTCTAAGTCCTTTGTTGTCATTTCAACAATGTTCATGGCCTCTTTACACCTCAAGAAACCACTTTCTTTGCTCATCCATAAGAAGCAACTCTTCATTCATTCAAGTTTTATCATAAGATTGCACAACTTAGTCACATCTTCAGGCTATACTTCAGATTCTAGTTCTCTTGCCATTTCCACCACATCTGCAGTTACTTTCTCTACTGAAGTCTTGAAACTTTCAAAGTCATTTATGAGGTTTAGAATCAGCTTCTTCCAAGTTCTTGTTAATGTTGATATTTTGACCTTCCCCTGTGAATCACAAATATTTGTAATGGCATCTAGAATGGTGACTGTTTTCCAGAAGGTTTCTAAGTGATTTTGACCAGATCCATCAGAGGAATCACTGTATATGGCAGCTCTAACCTAATGAAATGTATTTCTTAATAAGACTTGAAAGTAGAAATTACTGCTTGATCCATGGGCTGAAGAATGGATGTTTAGGCATGAAAACAACATTCATCTTTTTGTACCTCTTCATTACAGCTCTTGGATGACCAGGTACATTGTCAATGAGCAGTAATATTTTGAAAGAAATTTTTTTTTTCTGAGCAGTCAGTCTCAACAGTGGGCTTAAAATATTCAGTAAGCCATGCTGTGAACAGATGCGCTGTCATCCAGGTTTTGTAGTTCCATTGATAGAGCACATGCAGAATAGATTTAGCATAATGCTTAAGGGCCCTAGGACTTTCAGAATGGTAAATAAGCATTGGATTCAACTTAAAGTCACCAGCAGCATTATCCCCTAACAAGAAAGTCATCCTGTCCTTTGAAGGTTTGAAGCCAGGCTTTGACTTCTCCTCTCTACCTATGGAAGTCTCAAACGGCATTTTCTTCCAATATAGGATTGTTGATCTACACTGGAAATCTGTTGTTTAGTGTAGTCCCCTTATTCAGTTATCTTAGCTAGATCATCTGGATAACTTGCTGCAGCTTCTAAATCAGCACTTGCCACTTCTTGCACTTTTATGTGATGGAGATGGCTTCTTCTTTTAAACCTCATGAGCCAACCTCTGCCGGCTTCCAGCTTTTTTTCTTCTGCAACTTCCTCACCTCTTTCAGCCTTCATAGAATTGAAGAGAATTAGGACCTTCCTCTGGATTAGGCTTTGGCTTAAGGGAATGCTTTAGCTGGTTGGCTGGTTTGATCTTGTATCCAGACTGGTCACATTGTCTTCGTATCAGCAATAAGGATGTTTTTCTTTCTTATTCATGTGTTCACCAGAGCAGTATTTTTAATTTCCTCTAAGAAGTTTCTTTCATTCCCAGATTGGCTGTTTGGTGCAAGAGGCCTAGCTTTCAGCCTGTCCTGGCTTTCGACATGCTTTTCTCACTAAGCTTAATCATTTCTCAGTCTTTTGATTGAAAGTGAGAGACATGAGAATCTTCCTTTATTTGAATACTTAAAGGCAATTGTAGGATTATTAATTGGCCTAATTTCAATATTGTTGTGTCTTAGGGAATAGGGAAGCCCGAGGCAGGGGCATGGCTGCTGGGTGGAGCAGCCAGAATACATAGATTTATTGATTAAGTTCATGTCATTTTTGGGCATGGTTTGTGACACTCCAAAACAAGTGCAATAGAAACATACAAGAGCGTTGATCATAGATTATTGTAGCGTATAATAATGAACAATTTTTAAATATTGCAAGAATATCAATTTGTGACCCAGAGACATGAAGTGGGCACTTGCTATTGGAAAGATGCCGCCAATAGACTTGCTTAATGCTGGGCTACCGCAAACCTTCAATTTATAAAATGTAAAATATCTGTGAAGTACAATAAAGCACAATAAACAAACTGCTTGTATCTATGCATTACAGGTTCTATTTTAATATGGAAGCAAATCAGGTTGGTCTAAGACAGCTTGATTTTTGTGTCTGAATGCCATTGTTTGTGTGTGTACATTTCTGACCCCACAATTGGGAAATCATTTAGAATCAGTGATAGGAGTTAGCTCCTAACAATATTTATGTATGTATGTATACACATGTGCATGCTTGCAATCAGTCCTTCATTTATTTTCTGCTCTGTGTATTCACTGCTTTTCTCACCTGGTTCTTCCATGCTAGGCTTAGCAATTCTTTAAAAAAAAATTTTTTTTTAATGGTGTAAGAGGCTGTAACAGTTGCTAGTGATGATGACTATTTTTATGTGCCTCTGAATTCGTTTTTCTCAGAATATTTTATAACCTGTCTGCTGCTGTTTGGGTGTGTGTCCACTTTTATTTGTTGTCTAAATATGGGTTGGTTCTGCCGTACTGAATTTCTGAGCAAATAAGAAAAGGGATGTGAAAAAGCTGTGTATACAAAGAAGGTGGTATGGAGCCAGCATTCTCTCTGTAATTCCAACATCTTAAAGGCTCTGAAAGCTCTTCTAACTTGTTTGGTGTTGAAATTGGACTTGAACAAATGTGAGTCTATTTGTGTTCTTCTTTTATCTAATTTAATGGGATTATTTGTAAGTTTTGCTGCAGTAGTGTTACTGTGTTTGGGTATGGGGTGCTAACGTAGATTCTACTTGGAGCATAAAGTGTATGTACCATACTTACCTTTCTAAAATGCCAAGAGTTCGTAATTCCTAAGCACACTTGGCTTTAGGGGATTTGGATAAGAGATGTGGGTCTGTAGTATTTTTATTTAGGCCTCTAAGCCTTTTTTCAATTCCCTTGAGATTTTCTCCTTGGCACCATCTTTTGGTGATATGCAAATAAGTATCTCCCTTGCCTGTCACTCAGGGAATATTTACTGGGCTGTTGTAGTTTGGGCTTTGTACTAAGGATGGGGGCTACTGATAAGAATAAGACGTTTATCCTGCTTGTCCGGCAGAAGCTCAGTGCCCCACGATAATTTGGAAGGTGCTGTAATAGCAGTTGGTGGAGTCTTAAGTTTGGCAGGATGATCATACCCAGGAACTGCACCAAAATGTAAAGGCAAAGAAATATGGAAGACAATGTGATCAGAAAGCAGCTGTATATTTGCTGTGGTCTTTGAAGAATAAAGCTAGAGAAGGGGCGATGGAAGAGCCAATATTTGCAGGACCTTATTTACCAAGCTAAACAGTTGAGTATTCATTCTTTGGGAATAAGGAAACTTGAGGCCTGGAAATGGAATGATTGAATTTAGATTTTAGAAAGAATTCTCTGACTTCATTTTAAGGGACTCCAAAAGGAAGTCACCGCAGTATTCTGGGAAACAGGACATTTTGCGAGTGTCCCTCGTGATACTTAACAGTGCATAGTGCTTTCAGATTTGCAGAAGATTTTCTTTTGCCTTCATTTCTTTTGCAGTAGCCCTGAGGGATGGGGAGGCAATGAGTAAGGAAACAGGTTCAGAGAATTGACATGCCCAAGATCATAACTAGCAACAATGGCTTAATTAGGTCTCCTAATTCTACATCCTACCTTGTTTGGACATGATGTTAAAACATTTTAATATGTTGCTCAGTTACTAAGAACACTTAAAGATAATCTGCCACCTGTATATTTTCTATGTTTGCCCATTGATGAGACTGTCAGCTCCCTGAGGACTTACAGTATTCCATTTGGTGTGCCTTTGTGATTCCACAAAGGCAGCCTTAGGGCAGACACCACTAAGAGTCTGCCAGATTTTCTCCTCCAGAACCAGCATAGGGCTAGGAAGAAGGAACATTTAGGAAAATGTCATTTTCCCTAATATATGTATCTCATCATGTACACTTATTATCCAGTTTATTTAAAACTCTCCTCTAAGTGTTGTGAGGAATACAAAATGTAAAATACTTTCATTTAAATTTAAAAAGGCCTTGTCATGAGTTAAGCCTATCTGTCTTATTCAGATCCCACACACCAAAATTTCTTGGCTTTTTGCAACACATTTCTTTTTAATGAATGTTGGGTGTTGAAATCAAAAGGCCTTCTGCACAGGCTGATTAGAACTAGTAGGCTTACACATTTGCTTTGCATTAGTTTGTGCAGTAATTAGGTATAATATGGCACCTTTCCATGTAGGTATTTTTGAAACATAGAAACAAAAAAAAAATCATTAAATGGACATCATTTATTACAGAAGAAAGTTTCAGCTGACCAAAGGCCTAGTTATGAATAACACTTCATAAGTGGAAATCATCTTGTAAATCACACTTAAAATTATCAACTGTAAGTTTTTGTCTCAACCTGCCCCCTACTGAGTTAGCAGTGAAATTAAAGATGCAATTTTTTTGTTTGTTTGTTTTTAATACACCTGTTGTCTGTTGCTATTTATGCTGGCAGTATTGCTAGGCTGTCTAGGAGTTGGAGAAAAGTCAAGTTCTAAGTTATTCTCAGTATTAGAATCATGTCAATTTAAAAAAGCATTTAGTGAAATGATTTGTTGTTGATTGTCCTTTGCTAACTTTGTATCAGAAAAGCTTTTGGGGCCCCAGAAGGAACTCTAGAGATCATTCAATTTCAGGAGCAGGACTTGTGGAAAAACAGAATAGGAAACTGATCCCACAGGATCAGGTTCATTCTTGAATTTATTACCTTTAACTTTGGATAACCTCTGAGCCTCTGGTTCCTTATCTGTGAAGTGAGGCTTCTGATAGTTTTTCAGAGATTCTGAGACATTTTTGTTTATTTTACATTTTAACATATCTGAAAACAAGATATGTTTTATAGTACACTGTGTGTTATGATTTTGTGGTGCTTTTTCCTCCTAGTATAGTGATACATAAAATAATCGTCAATCTTACAATCAGAGATTTCTATATTGCCAAATATGTGCCCTATCAACTTCCCAGGCTGTTGTCAGGATCAAATCAGATACTATATTTGCTAGAAGACTAAGGCTGCACTCAGAAACAGATAAGTAAAAGCACCTTTGTTTTTTTGTTGTTGTTGTTTCATTCCACTGAATTCCAGCCTTGTTCTGTTGCCCAGGCTGGAATGCAACTCCTTGGCTCAAGTGATCGTCCCACCTCAGCCTCCTGAGTAGCCACCACACCTTGCTTATTTAAAAAAAATATTTTTTTTAAGAAACAGGGTCTTGCTGTGTTGCCCAGGCTAGTCTCAAACTCCTGGTCTCAAGTGATCCTCTCACCTCAGCCTCCCATACTGTTTGGAATTGCAGGCATGAGCAGCTGCCCAGCCATAAAAGCACCTTTGGATGTCCCACTTTTCTTTTGTTATGACGAAAGTTTATTATGTGTCTTAAAAATAAATTGGGACGAGATGGAAAATGGCAACTGCAAATTTAGATGAATTGAGATATCAAATTTTAAAAAAACATTTGAAAACAAAAATAATTTCAATAGAGTCATACAGCTGACTTTCTGACAGGCATTTTTTTTTCCAAACAATACCTCAGTCATGTTTGTCCCCATTCCAAAGAGTAGAAAAAAAAACTTTCTGTGGAATCGCGATACATTTATAGTAAAGTGTACTCCCATTTGACATTACACCTAATGGGATAAAATTCTACCAAGTTCAAATTGTAGTTAATAATTAAAGATGTTAGAAGAGCAAACCTTAATGATCCTCACTTGTTTATAAGTGAAGTAGTCATTTGCATCCTTGGAATTCTGTTAAAAGTTTTCAGTGTTCTTATTGAAGATTTAAAAATGCTCTTTGGAGACTTGTAGTACCAACAATCGGGTTAGGATCATGTTTTATGGCTGCTAATGCTGAAGTAACAAGTATCCCCTCACCTTGTCTTCCCTTGCAATAAGGGCTCTGAGGAAGGCCAGCTTTGGGGACGAGAGGGGTGAAGGGTAGGAACATCATGAATTTCATTTTGGACAAATTAAATTGGAGATGAGTTTGAGGCATCCAAGTGGTGATGTTGAGTAGGCAGTTGAATTTGTGAGTCAGATAAAAATGTGGCATTTTCAGTATAGAGATGGTAGGTGAAGACTCAGTCTTGGATGAGATCACCTAGGAAACAAGTAGAGAAAGGAGGATTGGAACTGGAGATTGACAAACCATCAGCCAGCAAACCTGTTTCATTTGGCCTGTGTAATGTTTTTAAAATATTTGAATGAGTTGCTGTAACATATGTTTATTTTTTTTGGGTGCCCAGAATCTTTCTTTTTTGGTAGCAGCACGTTAATTTCCTTTTGAGAAATTCTCTATCCTCCAATCTCCGACTTTGTGTTTCAGATAAAGTTCTACCTCTGACCCCAAATGAAGTGAGTGACCCAAGGCAAGCCAATCAGTCCCTAACTCACTTAGCCATAATGGTTGGTTCAAGAATGGACTTGAGATTCAAGTTGGCCCAATCACAGGAAATTTTGAGCCTGTGGGGGAACTCTAAGAAGAGAGATTTTCTTGTTTTCTGCTTAAACTTGGCAGGATGTGGGCTGGAGGTCTAGGAACTGCCTTACTACTGTAGGGTAGAGCTTATCTGAGAGTGGAGACAACAAAGAAATGGAATCCAGATAGAGAATCTGGCCCTAATCATACTGATTATATACTTCCAGGCTTTTGAGTTAAATGAGCCAATACTTTCTCTTTTTGGTGTAACTCATTTTGAACCAAGATTTCTTTTACTTGTACCAGAAAGAATTTTAATTGACACAGTTGCCAAGACTTTTAAAATTGTGAGTTTTCACATAGAAATCAGGATTTTTGTCTTGAGCTGAGTAACTTGTTCTAATTGGAGCATTGAATCTCCACTTTATTATAACCTATATCACTCCCTATTGTCATCTTCCCTCGATGCCTAGGAGCTGTTGCCAGTTATCTTGCTCATTCTACTGTGGTTTAAATCTTACAATAGCACTGAGAGGGAAATGACAGTTAACTTTGCTTCACTTAATTATATTAGTTGCTTTCCCCTATGAGTAGCAGGGCTTTTGACCCCTTATATAGAATGAAAAGAGAAAAGGGGGCCTAGGTTCGAGCTTTGAGGAGCTTGAACCTTAGAGAATAGGTAGAGGAAGACAAGTCTGTAAGGAGAAGGGAGCCATTGCTGTAGAAAGGAAAGCTTTGGTCATGGAGGCCAAGGTAAGGAGGTTTCAGGGAGAAATTGGTCAATATTGGCAATACCATCAAGAGTTGACATCTTGATGGTATTGGCAATATTGTTTGTTTGAATTTGGCAACAAAGTGGTCATTGACTTGAGGTGGAGCTGTTACAGTGAGTGATGGGGCCAAGCCAGATTGCAGTGGGCTGAAAAATGAACAGGAGGTGACTAAAATGAAGACACCCTAGGAGAACAACTACTATTTTTTCCTGTAAGGGGAAACTGATAAATAAGGCAGTAGCTAGAGTCATGTGAGGTTGAGTTGGAGTCCTTTAAAGGTAGGTCTTGAGTATGTTGAAGTGCTGATGGGAAGGATCTGGTTGAAAGGGAGAAATTGATTGCATAAACAGGAGAGGAGAGGAACAATTGATCATGTGAGCCTGAGAAGGTAGGATGGAGTGGAATCTGAAGCCCAAATGGAGTGGTTGGCCTAAGAGAAGAGAAGAGAACAAGATGCAGCAGGAGGGAAGAAGCTGGAGGCTGCTGCAGTTGTAAATTAGTCTGATGGCAGGAAGTTGGTGGGTGAGATGGCCTCCACCTGAGAATGGCCATTTGGGAAAGGGGGTGGTGGTGGGGTGGATGTCAGAAGGTGTTGGGTGGAGGTTTAAGAGTGAATGAGTCATTGAGGAGAGTGAGAGAATGATGAGAATGATTTGGTAAGAGAAATGCGGTAGAGTTGCCCAGCCTGGCTGAAGATGCATTTGCAGTTGGTACTCATGAATCTGCCTGCGTGTGGCTTTCTCCAGTGTCCAGGTGCCCAGTTGTAGACACAGACAGAGATACAGTAGGCATCATCTAAGAGTGGGGTTGGGCAAAAGGGGAAAGACAAAGGGAGGCTGAGCAAGGCAAGTTAGGGCATTTTGCAGCAGTGCTATGGAAAACATGTTATTAAAACCATGGCAATTAGAAAGCATGCTGAGTAAGAAGGGATGTGCAGTGACACCTCTGATGAGGCCCAAATGGTGGATCACAGTGAAGAGGATTTTAATAAGGAAGCTGAAGCTGAGGATATTGTAGTCAAAGGGCGGACTGTTTGATGGGTGGTAGATGGCTCAGGTGGAATGGAGAGAATGTCGTTGAATGCGAAGACATTCAAAGACATTTCAGAGAATAGAAACCAGAGTTTCAATAGGCTTGGATATTGAGGTTTCCCATGCTGATTGCAGGGTTAGGAGAGGAGAGGAAGAATTTGGTCAGGGTTCACATGATGTAATTGGATTGGCTATTTATTAAGAGCAGATTTTCTGTTTCCTCTAAACTTTCTTACCTTGGGTTTCATTGGAAACACAGCTGGGAGAATATATGTAAATGGCTTTGGGTTCACCTCTCTGTTTTCAAAATATATACCAGGAGTGATATTTTATCAGGAAAAAATGTATCTTTAAGCACTTTATGTTACTAGAGAAAATGTAAGTCATTTAAACCTCCGGAGTTCCTAGAATTTTCAGTTGCTTGGATAATTTGGTTCTCCTTTTGCCTTACATGGTCACATTGCCTCTGAAGGTGACTGGCAGTGCAATCAAAACCTTCAAGAACAGGCCAAGTTTAACTGAATCCTTTGTGGCTCTCACTGTGATGAGCTTTGGAGAGTAAGTAGGAAGCTATGTTAGAGACATCTGTTGTCATGTGTAATGTATATCAGGCTTTGGTAGCAACTGAAACCAAGCAGGGCTCCAGTCTATAGTTTATATGCAGTAATCTTAGGGCTCAGAATTACTTCTCTGGATGGCATGGATTGGATGGAACCCGCATTTTTTATGCTTGAGAGGGAAAGGAGTTTGAAATACTCACTGAGGAAAAAAAAATTTGTATTTTATAAGATACTAAATCTGATTAAATCTCAAAACATCTGAAGGTTGTGATAAAAATCCTTCTGCCTAATCAATATGCAGAAATCTATAATCTAAAAAGGAATTTGGGCATATAGTCTTCAGATACAGCTCAATTTATTACTGATTCTGGAAAGATTAGGTAAATAACAAAGCATGGGGCAAGAGTGTCCAGGTTTCAGGCTGAGGATGATGAGCAAGGATCGCAGAAGTCTCTCAGCACTCAAGATATCTGCTATGGAATGAAATGTCTTACAGCTTAGAGCAGCTTTGCTGAAAACCAGGCAATTCACTCTATTTTCTTTAAATCTATCTGCTTATGTTAGGATAGGGAAAAGTAAAGGCAAAAGGAGGAATGAGTAAGTCCAACATGATATAGATTGTTCCTTTCTTTGACTCTTTTGCATTTATTGTCTATGTAAATTAAGTTAGCTCTTTGATAGATTTTTAAGGTTGTGAAAAATCTTGGATTTTTTTTTTTTCTCAAACTATTCCCAAGGAAAGAATCACTTCTCTGCTCAACTCAAGGCTTAACAATCCACAAGTTCCTTTAGACCCCGGGATAATTAGAAAGTCCTGAGACTTGGGTTCTCCTATCTTAGGCTTCAGGTCTTTAAGGATTGCTTCATTTGTCTCTAGTAAGAACAGAGAGTTGCTGATAAGCATAATAACTGAATGACCTGCTTTGTTCTCAGCATGTTTCTATGGACAAATAATGAGTTCATTCTAGACGTAAGCTTTCTTGCGGCTGTTTATTCTCCCATGCTTTTGTGTACCTCTTCACTAAGCTTAATAAGACATGTAAATGTGGAAGATGAGGTAGAAGCCCACCTAGTATTGCTTCCTGGGCTCAGCAGAGCAGAAAGGGATTGAGTTAAATTGCAGCCAAGGAGCTAGCCTCCTTAAGATCCTCTAGGAAGTCTCAGTTGAAATTGTAAACTGCCAAGAATAATGCCTGGCACATGGTGGGTTCTTAATTGGTGGCAGCTATTCTTATTGGGCCTGGGCGGTCGATTAGAAAGATCCTACGTTGAGGAATTTTATAAGTTAAGGACTTATCACATAGGCAGGACAAGGCTAGAAACAGATTTCAGTATCTATAGTGTGACATAGAAGGAAGCAGTGGTCTAGAGAGGATTGGTGACTGTCCCTAGGCCATATTGTATATATTGGCAGATTGGGACCAGGACACAGCTCCCTAGGCTCCTGAACCAGGATATCCCTATTATACCAAGTGACTCTGAAAATCACCCTTGAGGGAGGAGTGTGGAAAGATGAGAAGAAAGAGATTGTCAGGAGAGTGCCCTAGCCCTGGGCGGTAATGCCAAAGAATAGCATAGAATATAGAGGTTTGGCCCCTGATATTTTACTACATTACCCCTCTCAGATGGTTGGCTTCTACCTCTGGTATTTTTAGTAAATTCCGGGTTGGTACTTTGTAAAACCAGGAGGGCTTAGGGTCTTAGGGATAATTCTAGTTTTCCATTATTAAAAATCACTGTGTGGGAACTAGAGAAGTCTAATGCATCGCTGTATAGGCCTGGAGTAGGCACCCGTGCTCAGTATTTAGCTGTGTAAGGAGTGAGTTTTAAGAAAGTCAGAAGCCACGGGCAATGGTTGGGATCTGAGATGTATTGAGAATCTCTGGAAGTCCTATTTGTGCACACTGCAGGAGGAATGGGAAGGTAAAGAAGCAGTACAAAAACGGGACGAGAACAGAAAGGAAGACATGCAAAGATCAGGTTAAGAATGTGTTTTCTGGATGTGCTGAGCTGGGGGCAGTGTATGTATTGTGTGTTATAGAAAAGTCTTGTGATTGCTTACTTGAGGAAAAGACCTACGGGTGATCCAAAACCAAGAGCATTTGGAAAGAGAAAATTCAGGATGGATGCCTGAGAAAACAGAACAACTGCTGAATTTGAGCTACTGGATAGTAAGCTGAGATTCACACTCAACTGTGAGGCAATTTAGCCTCCTGCTTTTTAATGTTCCCTAAGTATTACTTAGAGCCAAGTAAGTTATTGGGATGTATTGTGGCCAAAGGCCACCCTTAGTCAAATGACCTCGACTTATAGGTTTCCCTGGAGTATATGATCTTTGAATACATTACATCCTTACCTTATACTGTCAAACTTTTATCTTGATAATCAAATATCAACTGGTATTCCCCACCCTTTGGATCAACCGAGAGCCTTCTCGTGACTTATACTTCCTCCGCCTCTGAGCTTCTGCTTCCTAAGAAGGTGTTTCTGTATCTCTCACGCAGATTCTGAATGCAGCGTTTCTCTCACATCAGTTTCCATAGGGAATCTAGTCTCATCAAATAGGCTTTCATGAACACTTGAAGAGTCACAGTTTGACATGGGTGGTGTTTCACCAGCTCCACCAATTCTATCCCTACTTCATATTCTTTCTCCCTTGAACATTCTACCCACATAGAGGCAGTCATAGAGAAATGAGAAGTCCTTACTTTTATACCCTACCAACTAGCACAAATAAATTCTGTTTATCTCCCAAGAATTCTGGTGCATAAAAAATTGTCTCATTACATGCACTTATGCTTAAGTGCAAATATGTAAACATAGAGATACTACTTTATATCTGGCATCTGGTTGGCTAGGCTATTGATTATGCCATTAATGGACTATTTGTATTTCTAGTAAGTGTTTAACTGCATACTCAGCACTATGTACTATATAGCTGGACAGCACTTACCTCAAATTTCTTCTATCTCCTCTATCTACCAACTTCTTTTCTTCAATATAGGCCTTATAATTTTCCTTTTAGTTCTCATACCAAATACCCATGTAATTAGAGCCTGAAGTATTGTGTGAAGCCCATGCCATATCTCCTTTCCTACATGCTTCCTTGTAGCCTGGAATATATTGTTTGTTTATTTTTTCAAAGTTTTATGCTTTCCTAGCTTAATTTTATGATTCCAGCAATCTTTTTCATGTCCTGTTTAGTAAGTTCACAAACCAGGAGTCTCCCTGATAGTAAAAACACATCAAGCATTTTCTTTTGCGTAAAAGCTGTATATGACACGTAGGCATTTTAAGACTAGTATTATTTTTTCTAGAATGTGAATTTCTTATTATCTTTTTGGCATGGATTTTCAGAATTCCTTTACACTTGAAAGAGCTATGAGGGATTTAGTAAAACTGGAAAATAGATCCCCAATACAAAGGATTTGGGTGGGGAAGGTCAGGAAATGCTCTCTAAGGATTGCCTAGGACTTCAATAACTATGATTCTTTCTAGGTTCAAGGAATTAGGAATCTGGTACCATTTCTGATTAGCACAAAGTAAAGAGGAAGCTAACTCCATTTTTTTTTTAACAGAAAAAGTTAATTTCTACACTGGGGAAAATAGAGTTAAGCTTTAAAATAGATAACAGTATTTACTGATGAGGCTAAAGAAATAGAAGTTTGTAAAATCTTTTTTTCCTTGGGTGAAAAAGAGGAATAAAAGGGGAAAGTATAAAAAAGTATAATAGGTTATAATAAGAATAGTAGGTAGCACTTATTGAGCATGCATGGTGCTTAGGCACTCACCTAAGCATTTTCCATCTCTCATTTCAACTATTACAACAGCCCTCTGATACTTCCACTCATAACTTTAGTTTTTAGTTGAGAAACCCATGATACAAGAGAGACTCCACAGTGTCCCCCAGGTCACAGAGCTAATCAATGACAGATCAGCAGTTTTAACCTTGGCAATCTGGTTCAGAGTTCACGCTCTTGGCTACAAAGTGACACTGCCATATATTGAGTTGTTTTCACATTTTTCCTCACTTTGCAGTCTCCTGGAATATATGTAAAGCACAGGAGAAGTAACAGTTTGAGCGTTTTTTTTTTTCTTGTTGTTGTTTGTTTATTTAATAACAGGGTTACAAAAAAGGGCACTATGCAGTCTAAATCAAGTTTAATTAGACCTGCGTGGAAAACGCAACAATTATCCACACCAAATTTCTAACATTTTTCTTTTTCCATGTTCAATTATTAATAGTCATTGGTGCACATATTCTTTGAGTTATTTTGTAAGTGGAATAATTGAAGCTTGCTCCAGGATTCGAACTGTTGCCTAGTTCTTTAAGAAGCTTTATCTAAAAGGAACTTTTTAAATCTAAAATGTAATAAATAAATCCATTTCTGTTTGTGGGATGAACCTTCCCTTGGAGAATATTGTCTTGCCAGGTGTGGAATCTTGGCAGTAAATTAAACTCCTTTATCTTCCTCCTCCCTTGGGCTGATGGAAGGGGTGGAGAGGGTGGGATGGGTGGGCAGGGTATGTATCTGGAACAGGGGCTACAGAGGAGTGCACAAGAGGCCCCTTCATTAGGTCCCAGATACCTTGGTTCCTAGTTGCCTGCACTGAAACTGAGGTTTTAGAAGAACCTTAATAAATCCCCTTCATCCAGGTTATTAAAATGTGATTTTATTTAAAAAAAGCAATTATCTTTTATTTTATAGAGGAAAAGATAATGGTTATCTTTCCCTTTGCCAATATAAATAAGGGTGTTCTCATACTGCTTCCATAATTTAATTTAAAAATTCCTCAATGATAGTTTTTAGTATTTTCTTCGTTATAATATTCTTCCTTTATCCAAGTCACAGAAAGGATCATAGAAATATAACAAATGAAATATCATTATTATGTAAAAGCAGCCATATCAATAGAGCTTTGACATAAGTGATTTAAAAGTAAAAAAGTTAGAGTGTTCTCCAACATTTAAAATAATGTGGTAATTACAGAAAATTTGGGAAATTCAGAGAAATAGAAGCAGAGAAAATCAAATTCCCATAGTCCTTGTAGCCAAGAGAAAAAAAATTGAATGTTTTCATGTATTTTCTTTTTATCTGAAAAAGCTTTTTAAACAGTTTTCTCTGTAGAGTTTTTGTTTATCTTTCTTGGTTATCATAATATAAATACAGTTTTGTTCTCTGCTTTGTTGGAGAGATGTCTACAGTTCAGAGACAGCTGGCTCGGAACTGCTTTGCAGAACATACCCTGTCACAGTTCAGCTTTGCAGATCTTTGGCTGATAGCCTAGTTCATCAAGTGCTGTGTGAACACGGAGTGTGTGCATGGTAGCTGAGTGTGCAGGGCCTGCCTCTCAGCATCTCACAGTATAGCTGGAGAGGACAAGCAGACATTTTCATGGCCGCTTTTAAATTTTTAATTTTTAATATTTATTTATTTATTTAGAGACAGGGTCTCTTTCTGTCACCCAGGCTGTTGTACAGTGGTGCAATCCGGACTCACTGCAACCTCTGCCTGCCAGGTTTAAGCGATTCTCCTGCCTCAGCCTCCTGAGTAGCTGGGATTACAGGCGTGCACCACCACACCCAGCTAATTTCTGTATTTTTCATAGAGACGGGGTTTCACTATGTTGGCCAGGCTGGTTTCGAACTCCTGGCCTCAAGTGATCCACCCGCCTTGGCCTCCCAAAGTGCTAGGATTACAGGTGTGAGCCACCACACCCGGCCATATTTTTAACTTCTTGGGTATAGAAAATTTCACACATACACAGAAGTTCAAGAGAATGTAATAGCAGACCCTGTATGCCTCTTTCCTAACTTCAGCAGTGATTAATTTATGGCCAATCTTGTTTCATCTAGATCCTAGCCTCCCATCTCTATCAGGGATTATTTTGAAACAAATCTCTGACATTCTATTATTTTATTAGTAAATATTTTAGTACACAGCTTTAAAAGATAACTCTTTTTTAATACTATAATACCATTATTACATTTAAAAATTCTCTCATATAATCAAATATGGGCTATTTACTCAGTGTTCACATTTGTTTGTTTTTCTCATTATTTTCATTTTTAGTTTGTAACAGTATCCACATAAGATGCATACATTGCAGTTGGTTGACATTCCTCTTCAGTCCCTTTTAATCTATGGATTTACTCTTCACCATCTTTTCCATGTGATCTATTTTTTGTCAAATGGAATCATTTATTCTGTAATGTTTTCCACTGGCTGGATTTTGCTGATTCCATCTTATGGAGTTAAATGTTAAATGTTTCTCTCTTTAACATAGTCCTCTAGCCTCTGTATTTCTTGTGAACTGGTAGTTACATTTAGAGGTTGGATTGAATTCTGTTTCAAGTTTTGTCAAAAGTACTATATGACTGATGTTCTGTATTCCCATGAGAAGACATTTAGCTTTAGGGGTGGATGGGTGTGTGTGTGTGTGTGTGTGTGTGTGTGTGTGTGTGAAGGAGAGAGAGAGAGAGAGAGAGATTGACAGCCAGTGTTGATTGTTGCTGCCTAAATCCATCAATTCATTAGGAGTTTTAAAATGTTATTTCATGTCAATCATTTCTCCATTTATTAGCCAGACTACTTCTATAAAGAAGAATCTTGCCAATCATCTGTTTGGCTATCCTGGGGTACAGCTGTATAGAAAAAGCAAGAAAAATACTTGATTCTTTCCATTTATCCACCAGTTTTCAAAATAGTTGGTTCCCTAGCATCCAAAGATAACCAACTGGGGGTGTTGGGGAAAGAGGGAAAGAATAATTGATGGTTTATTAAGAATTCATTAATTTTAAGATATTGATGTTTCAAACCATTGCATTTATTCTTTTGTTGTTGTTGTTAAGAGATGAGGTCTTGCCCTGTCATGCAGACTGGAGTGCCGTGGAACTATCGTAGCTCACTGTAGCCTCAAACTACCGGGTTCAAGCAATCCTCCTACCTCAGCCTCCCAAAGTTCTGGGATTACAGGCATGAGCCACCTTCCAGGCCATTTCATTTATTCTTATTGAAACTAAAATGATCTCATCTTTGGCTGATGGAAATCCCCTTGTGTAGTCTCCTGAATCCTTCTGATATATAACCTTAATAGTCTTTGACAGCTTCCCTGCTTTTTGTATGTTAGGCCAGTGGTTCTTAAAGTGTAGTTTGAGGATGCCTAGGGGTTCCCAAGATCCTATTAGTGAGTCTATGAAGTCAAAACAATTTTCATAATAATACTAAGACGTAATTCACCTGTTTTATTCTCATTCTCTTACATGTATAGAGTGAAGTTTTCTGGAAACCATATGTGGACTATTGGAATGTATGCTGCATATTCTTTTTTTTTTTTAAGAGCCTTGCTTTGTTGCCCAGGCTGGAGTGTAGTGGCGCAGTCTCAGCTCACTGCAGCCTCCACCTCCTGGGTTCAAGGGATTGTGAAGCTACTTCAGCTTCCCAAATAGCTGGGACTACTGGCATGCACCACCGCGCCTGGCTAATTTTTGTATTTTTAGTAGAGATGGGATTTTACCATGTTGGCCAAGCTTGTCTGGAACTCCTGGCCTCAAGTGATCTGCCCACCTCAGCCTCCCAAAGTGCTGGGATCACAGACATGAGCCACAGCACCTGGCTGTGTGCATGCATGTTCTTATGTGTTCTAGAATTTTTTAAGGTAAGCTTTTTGAAGTCTTGAATAATTTCTAAGAGTGTAAACGCATCTTAAGACCCACAAACCTGAGAACTACTATTCTAGGCTCATCTTTTATGTTTTGTGCTGCATACATACAATCACATATGGCCTTATAAATTAGCTCCCTTTTTGTATTAACTCCATTTTTGTGTATGTCTGAGTCATCTGCTTCAAGTCTCACAGCTAACAAGTGGCAAAACTGGAATTTGACTCTAGTCAAATTTGAGACTACAGTGAGTTGCTTTTGTGTTATTGTACTGCAGCCTGGGTGACAGAATGAGACCCTGTCTCACAAAACAAAAAACAACTAGTACTCTGAATATGCTGTTTTTCTGGTCACGGTAGGAAATTCAAAATGTAGTAGTAGAATTAACCTTTGAAGATTTCAGTCATCCAGAGAAGAGCCTGCCTTGCCTATGGAATTCATTAATGGCTCATATATTTTCCACTAATTTCAGAACCCAGGATCCAATTTATTGCTCAACTATGTAGCTTAGAATTACTTTTTTTCATCCTGTAGTTGATGGAACCAAATCCTGCAAGAAAACATTCTGCAATTTTAAAAGCTGAATAATGGTGACTTAAGCCTGAGACTCTCATGTATATCACTGAATAGTATACAAATCTCTAAAATATGGCTACTTAAAATAACTGGATTTTGTAGTCTCTGGGACTCAGGGAAAGCATTATTTTGTTTCAATCTCTTGGTCTGAACCCAGTGACATGCCATTTTGTCACAATTCCCAATAACCTTAGCTTTTCTTAGGTAGTGAACAACATTAGCTCTTATTTCCCAGGTATGGAAGAGTTTCTATCATGAGAAAAGAAAGTGTGTTTCCAAAACAGTTAGCAGTGGCTTTCTGAAGTTAGTCCATCTACGGGAGAGGAGCAGTCTTATGTAATGTCCTTGAGTATTTTTCCAACATAGGAAATACCTGAGGGTACCTGACGGTACCTGACAGCCTCAGGTGCCGTCTGGAAAAGTGTCATCTTGTAAGAAGCTTGGATCAGAGCCCATGTCACTATTCAGATGCGTCATAATTAGTTTGTGGTTCAGATGTGGAGTGAAGCAAAGACTGTCAAAGGTTGCAGGGTTCTTAATGGAACGAATATTTCTTTGTGGGAAAGTAGATCTTGAATACTAAACTGGTTTTTGTAGTTATAGGCAAATTCATTTTGCACTAAAGCCTTGCTTGTTATTTTTCTCAACATTAAATCTGTCATAGTGAAAAGGTCTCAATGTCTGATTTAAGTGATTTGTTGCATTTAGATTTCTGTATTTGGTCTGTCGTTTTCATGGGCTTTTTAAGCAAGTCATCTCATTGACTTTGTTGAAGGTAGTTTTAGAATACAGAAGTCAGAATGTAAAATGGAAAGGTAGTTCTTTCATAGGATGGGCTTTGAAACTCCACGCCACCATCATTGATCTTGTCAAAATTTTATTTTCTTTCGGCTTTGTCACTTTGACCAAATTTAAAAAAAGAAAAAAAAAAGCATCAAACAGACCTGTCTCTACATGCAAAGCCTGTGATACATGGTGATGACAGCCTTGAACTTACAGCTGGGGAATGCCAGGAATTTGGGGTTCTAGTGTCACTAAGGCTCCGCCTTTCTGTGCTTTCGTTTCCTGTTTAGAAAGTTCTGTTCCTTCATAAAGACCTTGAAGTAGTAGCAGGAAAGGTGCTTTGTGTGTGGAGTTTTCCATGAAGTGAAGTTCCAACTAAAAGGTTGGGTTAAAGGTAGGTAAATGCCTTATAAAACATATTTTAAATACAAAACATCTGATAGTTTATGCTACTTATTTATTTATTTATTTATTTAGTTACAAAATAGCCCCAGGCAATTTGAATTCAGATTTAAAATTCAGGTTTTGTTTATTGAATTCTTTTCCTAAGAGCAAAGTATTTAAAATCATTAAAAATTTTATGCTTGACATTATGGTGCAATTATTACTTTAATAATGAAGATTACTAAAATTTAATTTTTGTGCATTTAAACTTGCATGTAATATGGACTAAATATTTTTTAATGGGTAAAGTCAAGGCCGTTTTCATTATTCTGATATTTTGTACAATGCCAATTACATGTAACAATTCAAATAACATTTATAATAATAAAACAACTAAAAAAAAAGGCTTGGGAAGTAGAAATTGGAACAAATTTTAATTGCCCTGATAGGTTTACCAGAGAAGAAGTTTTATTAAAGTGGAAACATGTTCTTCCTCAGAGTCTGATTAGAGGCTACTTTGGACTAGTCCATAAATCTCTTTTCAAATCTAAAGTGAGCATAACCATCATAAAGTGAGCCATAACTTAACACCTCTCCCTGAGGACTGCCTTGGCTAGTTTCTATGGTGAGAAGTCAGAATTCCAGGAATGCATGTTGAGCTGGAATCTCTCATATCAGTGATTCCCAAAAAGGAGTGAGGGTGTGTCCGAATCTCCAGGTGTGCTTTTGAAGCTCTGAAGACCTCTTTTTCCTTTCCCGAGGATCTCAGTGAGCCACTGTTAGTAGCAGTTGTGTTTGGTAACCATTAGGTGCTTTAGTTAAAAAACAACTCAAGGCTGATGGAGAGATTGGGGATAGCCTGTTAACATTTCTCCCTGGAGAGTGCCACTCACTCCAGAAAATGTAAATAATTGCTTTGAATGATATGTAGTTCATATAGTGGCAGTCACATTGCTGAAAATTTGACAACATGTAATGTTTGTGGTATTTGGCTTGGTTGTAAATGTAGTTTGTGTGTGTGTGTGTGTGTGTGTGTGTGTGTGTATGATGTTGTTTTGCATGAAGAGGCTACGAGTGGGTGCTTTGGTGCCCCGTAACAGAAACCAGTGGGACTAGAAAACCTGAATCTCTTAGTGCAGGGTCAGCACCAAGTTGGAATAAGTTCTCAAAGAGTAGGTGACATTGTGGCCATGCTGTGCTCCTCAGTTTGTTGGATTGGGCTTGTTGGGTTTCTGTTTCACTGAGGGAGGAGATTTTCTGTGCACTTGATTATGCTACCTGATACTGTGCAACCTAATGTTTTGGGCTTTGGGTCTGGGAAGGAAATGTATTTTGATTATTTATTACATAGTTTTGTATAATTTGTATAATTTCTGCCTCATTTGGAGATGCAAGTAGGAAAATGGAAAAGCAAAGGACCCAAGTAACCAGCAAATGAGCTTAAGAGAAAAGTCCCTGGGAAATTAAATAATATTTGAAGCTTTGAAGCTATATGTTTAAGTTTTAGAACATCAAATATTAGGACCCAGTGATAAAAATTCTCCCCTTAACTGGTTTGAAATTTCATTTTTCAATTGCGTTAATACATCCTTAACTTGATGTCTTATAATACAGTTTGATAGTTGTGTGAGACCATTCTGAAGTAAAAACAAAACAAATAAACTAGAAATGATCTTAGCTATCATCCCATCCATCCTTTGTATTCTGCTAATGAATCCAGTAACTTGTGATAAAAGTCATATCTTGCTCTCTGAATTCTCCATGTCTGTCTCTGGGGTTAGCAAATAATATCACTGGCTGGCTGGTGGGCTGGCTGCGATAGTATTTGCTAAAAAACTTAAACCTTTTGACCAGAGTATTTGTGAAGAAAGTCTGGATGGGAACTTTGGGAGAATGGTGGAAGATGTTAGAATGACTCTTCACTTTGGGATTTAAAAGCTTAGCCATTCTATGAGTTGTTAGATGCTAATGCTTGCTATTCTAAAAGCCTCTGATTGTAAAATATTCCATAGGAATAAGACCTTTTGATGTGTAAAATGTCTTTTTTGTTACACATTCTCAAGCTGGTAGTCTTTTTTGCCATTATTTTGGGAGCATTATTTAATTGCTATTTGAGAGTCAACAGAAAAATGAATAAATAGGAATAATTGTTGCCAATCAACACTGTTCTCCATACACCAAAAATTAAATAAAACATGAATTTTAAAGCTCCATTAAGCAACAGCTTGTCAAATTAATTATAACATTCAATGAGTCCTTACAGCCTAAAGTAATTTATCTTATCAGGTACATTTACCTTATCAGGCTACATTTGGAAAGATGAACTTCTGTTTGTTTTTTTGAGACAAGGTCTCACTCTGTCTCCCAGGCTGGAGTGGAGTGGTGTGATCATGGCTCACTGCAGCTTCGACCTCTTGGGCTCAACCAATCCTCCCACTTCAGCTGGGACCACAGGTGTATGCCACAACACCTGGCTAATTTTTTGTAGAGTTGGAGTCCCACTCTGATGCCCAGGCTGGTCTTGAACTCTGGGCTCAAGGGATCCTCTTACCTTCGTCTCCCAAAATGCTGGGATTACAGGTATGAGTCACCATACCTGGCCAAAAAGATGAACTTTTAAAACTTTAAAGAAAGTTTTTGAAATGAATTGTGGCTAATTCCCATGTATAGAGCCGGGTCTGGCAGCTAACATTTTGTTTATTTGGGACTCAGGCAGATTTGTTTCAGAATTGAAGGAATTTCCTATCTTCTTTTCTGGCTTGATGCCATGGGTGCCAGTGCCAGCTCAGAGAGCCATCTGCAGGACTCTGTAGCAGAGTGGGAGCCATGTGAAAGTGAGCCAGGCCTGCACATGTGGTTCTTGTTAGGTGAAAACTTAGCAGAAGCCTGTCCAATCCAGGAGATTGTCCATTCTCAGTTTATTTGGAGACTTTAAGATGGTAGAACAATGACAGGTTTCTAGAAACCCTGTGTTTAGTACAAAAAGTGGTTTGTCTGTGAGACTTCCTTTTGAGATGTTCAAAAGAATGTAAATATGCTGGAACATTGCAGGAATAATTTCTTCTGTGGCTCCAAAATCTTTAGATTTGGAGGAAATAATTCAAATAATCGTATTGATTTCATCCATTCCTTCCATAAATGTTTATTGAACATTTCTAATGTGCCCTGTGCTGATTTGGGTACCAGACAACATGGACGTAATTCCCTAATCTCACAGAGCTTCTGGTGGGGAGACAGACACACACAGACAGTGATATGAGCTATGGGGAAGCTAAAACAGGGGAGGGGATGGGAATTGTGCCAAAGGGTAAGGGAACCATGTCAGGACCTGGGGTCTTGTACTACTTATGATGACTGATTGTATCCACAGGCATGAAATAGCACAGTCCTTTACATATTATGGCTGATTGTGCTGTCATAGTTACTAATACCATCGTCACAGTCACTGCCAGAAAGCATTTACCCCACACCTATTAACTAGGTTTTATACAGAATGAGTCATACAGCTGTTTATCCTCAGACTGACAGCTCTTATGTGTACACATGCAGATTACTAGTGATGAATACGAACTCCAACAACTGTGTACATTCAACATATTTATTGAATGATGGTATATACAAGGCATTGTGGAGGACAGCGAGATAAATCACGTATGTTCCTTGCGAAAGGAGCATATAGTTCAATATATTCATAGAGCAGGTCATTTGCATGTCAGTGATTTAACATTTGAAATAGACCATGACAGTCTATGTCATATGCTGATTTTGCGTTTTTGCGGAGGCATAATGTTGAGTCAGCTGCTTTGGGAGACCTGTATGGGATAACTAATGTAGGAGCGTGTGTTTAGCCATTTCCCTGTGTCAACATCTCAGTGAGGCATTGTTTCTACTTATTGCTTAATATGTTAAATGCCTTTGAAGTAAAATATGCCCTTTTTTTGGTGAAAAATTGCTCTGAGAAGAACACCAGCTTCTAGAGTTGGTGATAGAAGTGCTGAATCCAAGATGCGATGTTTCTTGGTCAGTGCATGGAATCATTAAGGGCCTCAAGGAAATACTTAGCATTTTGCTGTCCTTATCAGGGAAATTTTATGCTGTACTATTGTTTGCCAGCTTGGATATGAACCCCTCATGAATATATTTTTTGGGTAGATCTTGATAAAGGCCCAAATGGGAATGTGGACACAGCAGAATTTATCTCCCTTGCTTGAAGCAGAACTGCTTCTTCTGGGCCTTAATATCAGATTCTTCCCTTTCCTTCAGAAATAAAGCATCAACTATATTTATGTGAGGGTTCCTTGTGTTTATTATTTATATGGGACCAAAAAATTACTACATAGATACATAGTTTTATATATATGTATGTATACATATATACACACAGACATATACATATGCAGCCTGAGAAAACAGGGCAAGGGAAAGCTTGGAAGTGGGAGGAAAAGCCATACAATACCATGGCAGAGGTACTGGCTTCTCAGCATAATCCATGTTTTCCTCTTCCTGAGCTCACAGCAAGAATGCATTTCCCAGCCTCCTTTGCAGTTAGGTACAGTCATGTGCCTGAATTCCAGCCAATGGATGACCACGATGAAGACAGCTGAGCCCATCCGCTTGAATCCCTAGTTCAATGTGAGGAAGAGGAACACCTCATTCACCAGTTCTCTGTCATGGGAGCAAGAACGAAGTTCTGAGGTGTTTGAGCCATTATAAAGAAGTCAGGAGTCTATTTTGACAGTGATGAGTTTGGATTATAACCCTAAATGTTGAAATTCTGAACATCAAAATCCCGAAAGATCAAAATCCCTAAAGTCCAAAGTCCCTAATGTCTAAAATTCTGAAAATCACAATCACAGGATGCTTATGTTAGGTTAGCTTTTATGGGCTATGTCTGTGCAGTCATCCAAAATCTCTCCCTATAATATACATTTTTATATGTTGAATTTTCTTTTTAGTTAGCTTTTTTCTTGTTTTAGTTTTTTTCCCCACTATTTTAAATTTGTAGAATTATTTTTTACAGTTCACTATGCTATGTATTTCATTTTTGCATCACTTCCAATGCTGGAGTTTTAAATTATGTAGCGACTTTTAGAGAGTTCCAATTCCTTTTGTGCAATTTTTGCAATTTGACTCCCCAAATGTGCATTATCACCATGCTTTGTGCACATAAAAATGTTGCAACTTTCTCAACAAATTAAGATATGTTCTTTTTGTACATCTGCATTTGTGAAGAATACAATTTCTTGATCTCAGCTCTTTGGATGACTCCATAAGTGGTGGTGGCCCATTGTGGTTTTTGGTCAATCTCATCAGAAGATGTAGGTTGTTTATCACAGTATTTCAGATGATTGCAGTCATAAAGCCGAGTGCAAACAACCAACGGCAGCGATATCCATATATATATTTCTTCTTTTGAACTATGGGTCATCTGCTCAAGTTGTTATACCCATGCAACCGTTGTTAGTATACCTGAGTGTTTTTGCTTTCAAAAATATGTATATTGTTATTGTCCATTTTATTGTGTTAAGTGGTATAGGAAGTGTTTTGTCATGTCTTTGTTTCTCAAATTCTCTTTTAAAAAGATAAATGTCTTTTAATGAGTCTTTAAATTATTTAAGAATTATAGTTTCAGGATTTTGAGATTTCAGTGTTCGAGATTGTGTCTTTTGGGATTATGATCAGCTCCCACAGTGACTTGTGTTTCCTGACTAATGCTGTAACTATGTGTGGTAAGTGAGAGGAGTAAAGACTAGTTTCAGAGCTGGGGTCCCTCTTCATCAGTTTACTGGACCTGGTTGTTTCCATCTGAATGGCAGAGTCAGTGTTCGTGGATGAGGGTAATTATGCTCATAGGCTCAGGCTGTGTGTGTGTTTATTACTGCACTCATCTTAATTGCTTATAGAAAGCTGTGCTTCTTGCTGTGCACTCCCCGGTAGCTGAGTGTAATCTAGGGAATGTGAACGAACGCTTGATTTTTCTTCCTCTTTCCCTCTTTTCCTCAATTATTTTAGTGCCTACCTTGTACTAGGTGGTATTGGGATACACAGAAATGAAAGACACATGGATTCTGTCCTCAAAGAACTGATAACCCTAGTTGACCAGACTGCCTCAAGTGAGACTCCCATTGAAGTCAAAATATTTAAACAATAAATGATTTTATCAGGAGCTGAGAGGTATATTAGTTTCAGCTGCTGTTTCTTTGTTAATCCTAATCCAGTTTTGCCCTTGAAACTTATTTCATGATGATCAACCACAAAGTCCAGTACACAACCATACTTAGTATTGCCCTTCCCTCTCCCATGTCTATAATTCTCACATAGATCCTTGAGCAGTGCAGCAAATTGTCCAGAGAAAGTTGATTGAGTGCCCTTTTCCCTTTGAATTTTGGGCCCACATGGAAGAAGCAAAATTGTCACTTTGCTAAATATTGGGAATGGTGGATAGTGAGGTGAGAGGATTGGCATGTGTAGCCTGAGAAACTCCTACTCAGCTGTTTTAGTTGTTAGTTTCAGCAGATTCAGTGGCTCCCTTCATCTGGCCTATCACTGTATTTCAAGTTAGAATTTGAGGATCAGCTGCCCTCTTTTTTAGCAGTCTCCCTCTTCAATTTGCCCTATCACTCACATTTGTTCTTGTTAATGTCAACTTGTCGGTTGAAGGCACCAGGCCTCAACTCTCTGTATTCTTTCTGCTAGTTCTTTAGAGCATAAACAGTGCTTTATATATTATGTATAACACAATAAATGTTTGATGAATGAATGAATTACTTAAATTTCTTAAACTGGGAGAGCTGCTTGAGCAAGTTTCATACTTGGTGAATAGGTCTTTCCCTGGGGAACATCATGTCCTGCTGCTATTGTGTTGCTGTCAATTCATGTGATGTTTTATCTTGTTGTTGTGACACTGGTCTGGCCGTGGCCAGTAACAGCAGTCACCCAGCATGAGATTTAAGAAGGGAAAGTGATGACATGCTAAGTGGCTGCTGTATCAGTGTAGTGGGATGTGTCTTGACCTGATCCGAAAGGTACTTATAGGGGGCATGTGTGGTGGATGGTACTGAACCATCTTCTTGTGCTTTTCTTGGCAAAAGAATTTTCTTATGTTACATGTACTATATGACTCAATCTAATAAAATAACAACAGATTAATCTTTTCCTGCCCAGTACCCAGGTTTGTACCTTAGGTCCTGCTTGACTTACTGAAGGTTCCAGAGAATTCTCTGAAAAGAGATGCATGAACACCCATAATTTGACTTGTTTCCCTAATAAAATTACAGCCGAAATCTTTCCCTGGGAGGCTTGTTATGCTTCTTCTTAAAAGCATATTTCAATAATAATGACAAAAGAATGGTGCTTTAGAATTACCCTAAAGTTTAGCAGAGAAGGTATTTCACAGGAAGAGGCTCTACTCTCCTTGGTATTAGAGGCTTCATCGGTTGCTCCTTTGAGCACCTGTGGGCCTTCTATCTGCAGCTTCTTTTATTTTTAGGCTTAACAGCTGGTCTCCTCCCCTCCAGTTCAGAGGTCATTTAGAAAGAACCTGGCCTGAGGTTTTCTCTGATCGCGCTCTTCTTGCTGCTTTTGTCAGTTTAAGATTCCTTTGCCAAAAGTCAGTGAAGCAGAAGATCATCTTCACATCTTTGATTCCTTGACCTTTACATTTAAGAATCTGTACATTCAAGAAC
This sequence comes from Cacajao melanocephalus, assembly GCA_963573385.1. NCBI lineage: Eukaryota > Metazoa > Chordata > Mammalia > Primates > Pitheciidae > Cacajao > Cacajao melanocephalus. The sequence goes on from CAUYLG010025322.1 coordinate 91,348, forward strand.
ATTTCAGTGCTGACTTGTTGCTTAACTTTGCCCAAATTTGCAAAGATGGGGAAATTACTGTTTCTTTAACAGGACTTAGCCATAAAAATTTAACTGTATGGGATTCTTGTCATAAATTAATTTTAAAAAGTTGTTAAAGTTGGAAGTAGGAAACTTATTACCTTTCTGTGAGATAGTCTGTCATGATCAATAGTGAAGGAGTTAAATTTTCCCTGTCTTAATTTACAGTATCCTGAAAGTATTAGTCCAGCCTCATCTACTTGTTGGAAATAATTTTAGAGAACGTCCTCATGAGGTATCCATATGTTGAGTTAAAAGAAAAGCACCTAGTTTATAATATACATAAATTGCTGCTCTTTCCAGCCTGACTGGTGTTGTGTGTCCATATTTCACAGTGGCTTAAGTGATCTTGCAAGTAGTAGTCTGAGTCTGTAGCCTAGTGACTACATGTACATTTTAGATGGAAGACCTGGAGAAGGTACATGTTTGAATAGTAAATGATGATGAATAAGTTCAAGAATATGCATTATTATAGAAGATAATGCTATCCTCTGCCCTTATTGTATTCACTGTGATGGAAAAATAAATTGCCACACCAAAGGCCTGCTTACGTCACTTCCTGTAAACATGTCCCATGTGCAAGAAAAATTACAAGGCATGCCAAAAGATAAGAAAAACACAGTCTGACGAGACACAGTAATGATCAAGCCCAGATTCTGAAACAGATGTTGGAATTATCAGACAAGGAATTTAAAAGAACTGTGATACATTAAGGGCTCTGATGAAAAAAATAGACAACATGCAAGAACAGATGGGTAATATAAGCAAAGAGATTGAAACTCTAAGAAAGGGTCAAAAGAAAGTGTTAGAAATAAAAACCACAGTAACAGAAATGAAGAACGGTGGAGCTGAAAGTTCCAAACCTCTGATCATGCCTTGATCCTTCTAGCAACCAGCCTCTATTCTGAAGCCATCTACGGACCCAAAAGAGTCATCTTGTTAGCATAAACTCTGGTATGGTTGAAAGGGATTTATTATGAATTTAAAAAGCTACTCTTATCACTCAGGAAATTCCACAGGTTTTAAGAGATCTGTGCCAGGGACTGTATAGTCAGAATGCCCTGTATGTATGAATTCTTGTGAGTCTTATGCATTAGATGGTGAGTTATTTTAAGGCAAGGACCTTAAGTCTCCTTGCATTGTACTCAGCACATTAATCACTCAGTAAGTCTTTGTTGAGAAGGATCTAATCATCAAAGGCAGAGGCAAAAAGATATTCAAATATTTGTTGTTCCAAGAGAAAGCCTCTGTCTTCATATTCTTCCCATGGTTATGCAGAGGTAAAGGGAGAATTTCCCCTTTTTCCTCTGAAGGTTCACTGAAAAATCAATTCACAAAAGGCAGATTAATTGGACAAAAAGCATCCGAGTTTATTTATCATGAACAGGCAGGAGCCTTCAGAATGAAGACCCAAAGATAGAAGGGAAATTGTCCATTTCTATGTTAGGTTCAACAAAGTATGGAAGCTGTATTAAAATCCAACTGGACAAAAAGGGTAAGATCTAATGCTAATAGGTTGAGTGAGGAAACCCAGCAAGGCCTGGCTGGCTGGATTCTTTTTGGCCTCTCTGATCATGTATTCTTTCTTTCTAGGTATGGGGCAGAGTTCTCTCTGGAATGAGTGTCTTATGTCCTATGTGAAACTCTCTCTAACTTTCCCTCTGCATTTCTGACCCAAGTATGTCAGATAATTTCTTTATGGTCAGTTTTTACACAGAAATGCAGAGGGAAAGTTAGAGTTACAGGTTTTTTGCTGGCTTTGGGGAAGAAGGCTCTGGTTTTAATGACCTGCCTTAGGGAAGAGAAATTCCAGTTTCTATGGCTGGCCTAGGGGGAGAATGGGACTAGAAGGCAGGAGGAGGTCACAGAAAAACTTTTGCTTCTGGGGCCTTCATTTTGGGGTATTGTTTTCAGAGTCCCAGCAATTAGCAAATCACAGACTATGAACTGGCAGAGCCTAACCCAGTCCTAATGTTTTAAAACAACAACAAAAAATTCTTTTAAGCATGTCCTACAAAACTTTAAATAAATTATCTCAGGCCAGTGTAGTGCTTTCCCCAGGGATTGATAAGCAGAAAAACATTTGTAATTTGTAACCAAAACAAGCTAACAAATAGCTAAATCACTGTTGTCCTCACAGACATACTCACATAATACTATTCTTCCTGCTAGGAGCTAGGTTGTGTTTACGATTTGTTGTAGCTAGAGGTAGTAGAGGCTTCAATTTACTCTCATGACCTTGCTTTTGTCTCCCCTCTGGGCTTTGGGCTTTTCTGATACTGCTTCTAGGCAACTGTCTCTGTATTGCAACTCTTTTAGCTATAGTCCTCTGATTTAACCTGAAGTCTTTTGGGGGTATTGGCATCCCCAAAAGTGGTACCTTCTACAGCCTTCAGATGTCACCTCCTGTGAGCGAGCATTCTACCCACACATCATACTTAATCCCTTTGGATACCCATAACATTTCATTCATATCTACTAATGTCATATAGTACGTATGCCATTACAGTTTCTTTCCTAGCCCATCTGTGAGCTTCTTCAGGGCAGCAATCATGTTTTAGTCTGTCTTTTTTACATCCTAGATAATAGCGTGGACACTGAATACATGTTGTTAGTTTGAATGAAAAAATACTTTTCTTTCAGCACTCTGAAGATTGAACTCTGTGCTTTTCTTGCTTACATGGTTTCTGGTGAGTAATCTGCTGTCAGTTGCTCTTGTGTTCCTCTGTAGGTAAGATATTCTTTTCCTTCTGGCTTCCTTATAGATTTTCACCTCCCTCTTGGTTTTCTGCAGTCTGAATAAGATATGACTAAAGGTGGTTTTTTGGGGTATTGTGATATAGTGGGAAATGTATACAGATGATTCCCGACTTACCATGGTTTGACTAACAATTTTTCAGCTTTATAGTGGGTTTATTGGGGTGTTAAATGCATTTTCAACTTACTATATTTTTTACTTACCTTTGCTGTATTGGGCTATAACTTCATTGTAAGTTGAGCCTCTGTATATTAATTATTTAAAAAATTATGTATTTATGTATATAATATGTAACTTGAAGGGATATGTGTTGACTGGTATGAGAACAAGGAACACCTGTAGTTAAGGTTGAAGGCATTATTTTCTCCCATAAAAATAGTATGTTTGTTAATTTCTTGGAAATGGCCAAAGTTTAGCTTTTTATCCCTTGAATATTGAAGACAGACTATTGATATTTTAAGGAGAATTCTTTGAAGTTTTTATGTATGGTAAAATAATATTACCTAAATAGTTTCCTTTCAAAACAAACACCAAAAAAGGCAACTCCCTCCAGGTCAGGGCCTGAATCTTAGTAATATTTATATCTTCAATGTCTGCCAACCCTGCAATAGGTATTCAGTAAATTCAGATTGATAGGTACAAACTTACGAGTTCTAATAGTCGAGCCAAAGTAGCTGAGCTTTGTTTTTTTACCTCTTGTATAGAGTCCTACATAAGAGGTCATGCTCCCTATTCAAATAGTAGTCATTCTCTAGTAACATGTAATTTGGCTGAAAGAACTTTTGTTATTCCCTTAACTTGATCTGAGATTTCTCCAGCTATCAGGGGCAGGTTTTCTTTTATTTCCAATATTTCTGTAATCTTTAGCTCAGCCAATAAACAAAACTACTGAAGTTCAGAGTCTCATCTCTCATTCATGCGTAAGAATATATTATTTTGACTTTATTGAAAGAAGTACTTTTTTGCTTAAAAGAACCCCTTCCCACTTCCTGGACAACCATATACAAAGATGATCAACAAAACCCAAGAAATGCATGTTTTAATAACTTGGCATTTTTTATTTGTCATATTGGCAACAATGAGTACAACTGATAATACCTAGTATTGGACAGGAAAAATGCAATCTCATATACTAGGGGTAGAGGGTTAATTTAAGTTAGTACGTTTTGGAGGAATATTGGACATATCTATCAACATTTTAAATATGTATCAATTTCTAACAACTCTACAAGAATATTTGCACAGATACACAATGGTGATTATATTTTTTACCATTGAAAAATTGGAAAGAGTGTAAATATCCATTAATAGAAAAATGGTCTAGTAAAATATGACATATTTGTATAAAGAAATATAGTTTTTAAAAGTAGGATATGTTCTCTTTTTTATATGCACACAAACTATACAATATATATAATTTTTTCAGGTAAAAGGAAAAGTTGTACTTAATAATGTCCCACTGAATTTTCTATGTGTGTGAATTATATATTCATAGGAAGAAGTCTAGGAAATTGTACAGCATGCTGTTAACAATAGTTATCTCCAAAGGGTGGATTTATAACAGCCTTTTATTTTCTACTTTGTGCATTTTTGTATTGCTTATATAACCAAAAGAATTATAAATATTTAAAAATATTTATTCAGTGCTCCTTAGGAGTGGGGTGCTTAGCTCTGGACTGGGGATACGAAGATGCATAATAAGACTTGATACTGATCACTAGGAGTTTATGGCTTAGTCAGTGAACACAGGGAAACAAATACATGCATTAATATCCTTGGGTACTGGAGAGAGATCCAAGATGGCTGATTAACAACAGCTCAGGATGTAGCTCCCAGTGAAAGTGCAGAGAGCGAGTGGACGCCGCACTTCCAGACGAATTTTTGTTGCCCACAGACCGGGAGATTCCCAGCGGAGGAGCCACACAGGTCGCGAGCGCAACTTTTTTGGCTGGCGCGGCTGTTTTGCCGGCGCCCCAGCACGGCGGTTCTTGGTGCGGAGTATACGGGACGGGGTGCCCTTTGAGTCGGGCTCGGCTGGTCCCATCCCCACAAGGAGAACAGCAATTGGAAACGCTGAGGACTGAGAGTTTCACAGCAAGCACAGCCGAACCGGGAAGGTCCAGCTCTGTGTGGAAGGGGTGTCTGCCAAAGGAAAACTAAGAAACGGAAAAA